>ML398654.1:27479-86831 GCA_005239525.1 Nicotiana knightiana | reverse complement strand
ATGAGCGCCTGATATTCATTCTCACCATCTTCTGATTCTTCATCTGAACTTTCCCCCCAAGCATCAACCATAGCTTTTGTTGTGGTTTTCTTGGGTTGGACCAGTTCCTTCTTTCTGTTCCTTCTTTCATATCTCTCCTTTTTCCATTCCACTTCCCACTGAGGACAGTTCTTGATAAGGTGGTCAGTCTTTCCACACTTGTAGCATCCCTCGTTGGTTGGCTTTTCTGGAGCTTTTGATTTGTTGTAATTTCCTCCTCTAGAGATGCCCTTCTTCCTTATTAGAAAGTTTCTGAATTCTTTGGTAATTATGGCCATCTCATCTTCCTCAAGATCTGCTCCCTCAGTGATTCTCAGTGCTAAACTCCTCTCCTTCTTTGGACCATCCATCTTCATTGTCTGCCTTCTAAGTTCATAGGCAGTAAGGTTTCCAATTAATTCATCCAATCTGAGGGTTGCCATATTTTTGGATTCCTGGATAGCAGTGATTTTGCTTTCCTAGGAGATTGGTAAGACCCTTGTCAGGATCTTCTCTACCCTGTCCTCTTCAAGAATGACTCTACCAAGAGACTTAAGTTCATTTGTCAAAGTTGTGAACCTTGTGTACATCTCTTGGATTGTCTCTCCTTCTTTCATAGTGAAGTTTTCATACTGTGAGTATAGAAGAGTACGTCTTGATCTTTTTACCTGAGGTGTTCCTTCATGGGCTACTTGCAAGGTATCCCTGATTTCTTTGGCAGTGGTGCAGCGTTGGATTCTGCTATACTCGTCTGGACCTAGTCCACACACTAGCCATTTCTTGGCCTTTGCATTATTCTCCCATTCTTCAGATCCTCAGCAGTGCAGTCAGCTCTAGTCTTTGGTACATCTACACCTTCAGCAATCTTCTTCATGATAGCTAGAGGACCATCAGTGACTATGTTCCAGAGTTCATCGTCTTCTCCAATTATGTGGTCCTTCATCATGTTCTTCCACCAAGAGTAATGCTGGCCATTGAAGAGTGGTGGCCTTGTAGTTGATTGACCCTCCCAGTTTCTAGGTGGTGCACTCATTTTGATCTTTTCCAAGGTGTTAGCCTTTTCAAGGATAAACCGCTCTGATACCAATTGAAGTTTTATACGTCAATACCACACAAGAGGGGGGTGATTTGTGTGGTGTCCAATTTTTGAGTGCTGTCTCAATAGAAGAACCTGGTTCTTCGTGGTATTCCAACTTCTACTGGTGCGGAATAATAAATGCAGTAAAGTAAAAACACAGAGATTTTTACGTGGAAAACACCTGGCTCAAAAGGTGAAAAAACAACGACCTACTCCTCAGTAGGATTTTCCCAAACTCTTCACTACAACTCTGAGCCAAACAGCATTTACAAAATAAACTCTTTTGTAAACCTAGGACTAACTCTAATCCCTTTGTAGCAAACTAGCCTCTAGCTAATTGCGACAAGCTTCAAGTTAACTCTAACTTGAACAGTGTGTACCTATTACAATTGCTTCTAATAAAGCTGAAAGATACAATATTAAATCACCTACTACAACCAACTAGACTCGAAAGACAAACAGATGGAACTGGTTCTTCTAGCTGGTCAGTAGCCTTTGTGTCGCACAAGGATTCTGCTTGCAAAATTTCTCTGGTAATTTTGCCTTCAGTTCTTGCTTCAATTCTGTCTTTGTGCGAATGATTCTTCAGTAGGAATACTTCAACATTATATAGCGCCAGAAGTTGAGATGTTCTTGTTTAGTTCTAATGCAACTCTTCCTTGGAAGAGTTTGTGTTTATCTCAACTTCCTTCCTTTATTTATGTCCTTGCTGAACTCGAACTCTAACCCCTTATCAATTTGCAACCTTTTCGCATTAGGAGACAACCTCTTAGTTCATGGATAATTCACAGATCACGTTTATCTCCTGTGCATGTACGGTTCTTGTGCAAATTGGTTCGTTCGAGATGTTTGCCCTGATGGACCTGGTTCAACTGGGTAGGCATTTGTCAATCTTCAAAACCATGCAGTGACTTGGGTCAACAACTACTTTTGTCACGACCCAAATTCCCCTGATCTTAGGGATCGTGATGGCGCCTAACACCACACTTGCTAGGCAAGCCAATGTTAGAGTTCGCTTAACTGTTTTCGTTAATTAATCATTTAAACAGGATAGAATAATTTTAAATTAAACTCGATCTAATTGCTTTTAATAAATAATTACAAATATAAAACAAATAAATAATAAATTAAGAGAGCCATGAACTAATTAAATAAATCTTGAACTACCCCAGAGTCTGGTGTCACAATTCACGAACTATTAAAGAATATTACAAATACTGGGTTGAAATAAATAGTGTAATTGTTCTGAATATACTAAAAAAGTTTTATAAAAATAGGAGAAGACTCTCGGGATCTACGAACACCGGGAGATATACCTCGTGTCTCCGAATGAATAGATGGCTACTCTAAAAATCTCTACTGCTGGCTAGTACCTGGATCTGCACAAAAGAGTACAGAGTGTAGTATCAATACAACTGACACCATGTACTGAGTAAGTGCCGAGCCTAACCTCGATGAAGTAGTGACGAGGCTACGGCGGGGCTTTAGCAATATAGCCTGTGACAATAATATATGAAGCAAGAAGGAAATCTAAACAAATAATTAAATACTGCAACGAAAATAAAATAACCCAGCCGCGTTTTCCAGGTCTCAGCTATAGCCAATTCTAAAAAAGAATTCCAAGTTTCAAACTTTAACTTTAAATAAAAGTAGTGCCAAAAATATGAAGAATAGTAAAATAAACATTTAAGCTTTTCAAATCTGTATTTTCTTTGAAATTCAGTAAAAATATAAATGTCCTCCATTATTGCTCCTTATTGCGGCGTGCAACCCGCTCCCACCTGTCCACCCTTATTGCTCCTCCCTAAATATATCACCCTTGTTACTCCTGTTGCGGCTTGCAACCCGATTCCACCTGTCCACCCTTATCACTCCTTGTTGCGGCATGCAACCCGCTCCCACCAGACATCTCATATCAATTTATTCATAAATTTCACAACTCAGGCCAAGCCTTTCATAATATTTTTGTTTCAACAATTGCAAACAGAAAACAGTATAGCTCGTAATCTTTAACCAATATCATTCCATAATAAAACCAGCCAGAATATAAGTAACTACTGTAACACTTTCAACCCAACTCAGTCTTTATATACCATGATAGAATCAAGAGAACAACCAACACTTTTAACACACTTACAACAATAATTGAAAATAAATCAATGAAACCAAATAACCACGTGAACCTCAATAATCACGAAACAGTTAAACTGTATTTCTCACAACTTCCTCAATATTATCTAAAATGAAACCAACAGGAACATAAATATATATATATATATGTATATACCTCCTAAAATAATGCCAAACCCCTCAACCGTTTTGTACCACAAGGGAACCAACTAAACAACCAATACTCTTTTCAAAATAATCACCACAATATTTAACAACAAAATAACAAGGCCAAGTAATCATAGAAACAATAATGAACATAGAGCAATTAAGAAAAGAATCAATTAAGTTGGAAACGGGAAAGGGATCATACTTAACATGCAATTTGGTGGTGCATAGATACTCGTCACCTCACCTATACACCACACACATGTATTTCACACAGCAAACAAGTGAGGATTCCTATTTCCTCAAGTCAAAGTTAGACCAAACACTTACATCAATTTCGTAGGCCACTCACTGCTCAATTATAGCTTTTCCTTTAGAATCTTGCTCTAACTTGCTCGAATCTAATCATAATTAACTCAATATCATCAATTAATGATAAAGGAACTAACTTTATTGAAAACATAATTTTTCCTAAGTTTTCTAAAAAAAAAGTGAAAATCCGACCCCGGGCCTGCTTGGTCTAAACTCGGGATTCAGATCAAATTACGTTTACCCATTCATCCACGAACCCAAATATACAATTAGTTCTGAAATCCGACCTCAATTCGATATAAAAAATTCGATTTTTACATAATTCCCTAATCTATCCAAACCCTCAATTTTTACCATGAAAATTCTTAGTTTTTTTAATTTAAAAGTGATAAAAAACAATAAGGAATTGAAAGAGTAAAGTTTAGAATTGATTACGTATGACTTGGGGATGATATTTGGTGAAGAAATTCGCTCCTAGGGCAGTGGGGTTCGAAATATGAAGAAGATGAATGTCTACCCATTTTTAAAAGAGTTTATATATTGCTGGGCATTTATTCTATGCATTCGCGTGCGTTGGTCGTGTTCGCGTAGGCTTAATCCCCCAGGCCTACGCGTTCGCGAGCCACATGCCGCGTTCGCACAATGAATTTGGTTCCCAGCCCCCAGATCCCCCTTTGTTCAGTGGATTCGCGTGGTTTACCACGCGTTCGCATAGTGTATTTTACCAAACACTAGAAACCAGCAAATGCACAAGATTTTCTAAGTCCAAAAGCACTCCGACGCCTATCCGAAACTCACCCGAGCCCTCTTGGCTCCAAACAAAATATGCACGCAAGTTTAAAAAAATTATACAAACTTGCTCGTGCGATCAAATCATGAAAATAACATGTAAAATCATGAATTAAACCTCAAAACTTATCATTTTCATCAAGAACACTTAAAATTCATAACTTTTCAACTAGATGTCCAAATCATGTCAAACCAACTCCATTTTTCACCAAATTTTACAGTTAACCTTTAAATACCATAACAAATCTATACCGGGCTCTGGAACCAAAATACATTCCTAATACCAATGATTTCAAACATTAATTCCTTTTTTTATTTCATACATATTTCAGCAAAATAATTTCTTTCAAAAATTGATTTCTAAGGCTTGGGACCTCGGAATTCATTTCCGGGCATACGCCCGAGTCCCATATTTTACTGTGAACCTCCCGGGATCGTCGCAACACAGATCCGAGTCCGTTTACTCAAATGTTGACCAAAGTCAATATTAATCAAATTTTAATTCTAGAAATCAGTATTTCCCATATTTTCACATAAAAGTTTTTCAGTTTCACGTCCGGACTCTGCGCGCAAATCGAGGTATTTAAATTAGTTTTTTTGTGATTAAGCATAGAACGGAGTCTAAATTCATAAAATGATCCCTTGGATCATCACAACTTTGCATTGAAATATACAGCTAATACAAGAATGATTATGCAGCTTGATCAGACACAAAATCACGGACAAATCCTCTAAACTGTTAAAGTTGATTAGTTGGTGTCAATTGATTTGGGATTAAGTATAATTCAATGATTAATTGATAAATTGGAATTTTGGTCATATATGTGTGCTGCATAGGTTAAAATTGCAGATGCGAGCAAGATGTTTTACATTTATTTGCTTCTTCTTCATGGTCTAGCCGACAAATGGTTATCTATAACTTATCTATAACTTTCACACATTATTTCTATTCAGTTAAATATAACTACAATAACATATAATTTAAATACAAATTTTATACAAAAAATTATACGATATTTGTATATTTTGTATCTAATTTATACATAGTAAAAATAAATTTCATACAACTAATTATATATTATACAACTTATCTACAATTTTCATATATTATTTCTACTCAGTAATATATAATTACAATATCATACAACTTAAATCTATTTTTTATACAATATGGTTCAACTTTCATACAACAGTTAAATAAAAAAATATATATAAACAACATAATACAATTTTTCTATAATTTTTCTACAATTTTACTACAATTTCATAAATATAATGTATATCATGTCTTCTTCTTCTTCCTCTTCGTCGAGTTTCAATCTGAAATTCAGCCAAAATCAAGTCTAATCTTCACAAAAACACCATCAAAATTGAGATATAAACTCCAAACAATATTCTCAATTATTTGCAACAACACACAATCCAAACAAATAATGGTTTTTGAAAATCCAAATTCGAATTCAAAGCTTCAAAGCTTTTTAATGGATGTCAACGGTGGAATTGCTGCTCCCTTTTCCTTTGCTTTACATTACTGAATTTAGGGATTGAGAGATAGAGAGAGACATAGAGAGAATTCCCAATTCTTTGCAACAACATCCAATTCAAACAAATAACATTTTTTGAAAATCCAAATTTGAATTCAAAGCTTCAAAACTTTTTAATGGTTATCAATTGTGGAATCGTGAGTGAGTGCAAGTTACGGGGGGAGAGGGGGTGGGATATGGAGAGAGAAACATGGGGGAAGTGAAAGATACAGTAGAGTTATTTTAGGACACTAATTATTATCATTAATTCCCTTAAAATGTACATAAATGGTAATTGGGTATATAAAATGTAATTATAATAAAACTTGAGTAGGGAGGGTAATATAGTTTCATATAGTGTATAGGAATGTAAAAATGCCTTTAATATAACTAGTCTCTCGGTACGCGCGTTGCACGTGTCCGTTGTGTACGTTGATTAAACTTATAAAAGCCACATAAATATTAAAATAACATAAATATTATTTTAAAAATAGTATTTGAATTATATAATAAAAGTCAAATGCAAGATCATAAAAATAATGAATGTCAATCCTATTAACTAACTCAATAAAGAAAAAAAACTTTGTCCAAAAAAATCTTTAAGAGCCTAAATTTTAATTTGGCATAAAGTAAATTATTAATTATGATTATGATTTTACCCAACATAAAATGCACTTACGAAGAATAGAAAAATTGATCAATATTTTATATTTTTGTTAATGCTGAAGGAATGTTTTAGTTTTTTAAGGTTATAAAATATGGATATTTCGATCAAACTTTAATTCTATTGCAATTAATTCGTATATTCTACTCATAATTTATTAGGTTGTTTGGTTTCTTTATCTCAGTAGTTATTTTTATACTTTCAGAAAATTTGTTTTCCGAATAACATATATATAAAAATAACGAAATAGTAAGTAATTTCAAAAATAATTCTTCCAAATCATATTAATTGATGTTTCTAAAGCCCCAGTCCGCTGTTTTCCAATAGTGGCTTTTCTAAGTTTTAGAGATATTTAGGTTACATATTTTATAATGATGTAACATAAATGTATGTCTATTTAACGTGAAAGACAGATTCATAATGACGCCCTGATAATTATTTTGCATGTTTCGAATAAGTAATATATTTATATAAGTTGTATTTTACTTGGTTCTATTCAATATTGTATTTAATTGACTTTAAATTCCTAAATTTTAGGAATTTCTACCCAGTTCAAATAGGAGAAGATTTATTAACCAAAATTTTAGTCGATTTCAAAGTACTAAATATTAGGATAATAATTAAATGACTATTTTGTTCAGTGCGAACTTTATTTTAAAAGTACAAAAAAGACGAACGACATTTCGCTAAGGGTCTTCGTGCTTTTAATATAGTATATATATATATATATATATATATATTCTTTTTCTACGCACAAGAAAAAAAAAGAGAATACAGTTTAAATAATCAAGATCACCAATCTTGCAATTGTATGGTAAAATTGTCATAGTTAGAGGCAATTAGGACAAAAGATTAGGATATATTTCAGTTTAAGCTAGGAATATAAGTAGATATACAATCCTTTGGTTAGTTTTTTTAAAAAGAAGTAATAATTCAACTAAAAGAGAAGTACTAATAATTCTACTTAATTTTACATAAGATAAAGTGTTAGTAATCTGTATTGCTATAAAATAAAACAATAAATTTTCTGTAAATACAGAAATAATGCAAAACCTCACTAGCGCGGGATTATCGCGGACGCGCTAGTGGAATTTACCAGGGACAGTGAGAAACCTGACTAGCGCGTGTTGAGAGCGGGCGCGCTAGTCCAGGCGTCCTTAGCTTTTCTATGAAAAAATAATATAAGAATAAATCGAGCCACTGAATACACAGTGTGTCCTTAAGGAAATTATTCCCCTCAAGTACCCGAGATTTTGAAATATATCCTCCCAGGATAGAACGATTTAACTCACCGGAGTGTTGGTACCAAAAACGCCGCTGAACAACAAACCACTCGAAGGCTGTAAAACACACTGGAATATTTTATGCAGAAGAAGAAGAAGATCAGAAAATTTCGTAAGTAAAAATTGGATTTAAAATAATCCGGGAAAGAAAAGGTCGGACCGGACGGGGTCGTGGGTCATTCCGGATTCGATACTTTTCCATTAATTAATTAAATAATTTAAAAAGAATTTTGTCCAAAAAGATTAATCAATCAATCGTTGACCAAATCCAAATCCAAATGCGAAGCCGAAGTCGAAGTCGAAGCCGAGCGAGCGACGACGGCGCGAGGCTTGCCTTCTTCTCAACTCTTTAAGAACTAGAAGAAGAGCTTCTCTATATACACATAGATTTTCTTTCCTTCTTCCAATGAGGGACAAAGTGCACTAATTTAAAATTTCACTTCCCTCCATTTCTTTTTTCACCATTTTCCATTCACTCTCTTTAAGCTACACCAAGCTTAAAATTAAGCTAGACTAAGTTTAAAATTAAGCTACACTAAGATTAAAGACCAACAATCCCCCACATGAATGGGGAATGGCTATAAAATAAAGGAATGCACGGACGTGTGTGTGTGTTTTACATGCAAGAATTAATTGCATCTGGATAAGTAGGTTTCCCTTTGAACTTTCCGTAGTGAACTTATATCGGATATACTCGGTCAATCGGTAGATTTGATATCTTTGAACCGTCGAGCTTTGTTGTATACCTAGACAACATAAGTCACACAATCAATCCTTAACCATCTATGGTTCTCACGGTTGTGTTCGTTTCAGCCATGAACACCGCCTGGTTTCATGAGTGCTTAGAGAATGGGCCTTTACTTTCATTCCACTTGAAGTGGCTTACACTTCACACTCGCGTAGGTGATTCCTAAACGTGTAATCCTAAAGACACACGATCTGGTCATATCCAGCCAGACTTAGCAAATCATTAAAAAGCTTTAAGCTTTATTGACTCATCAAAAGCCTTAATGCCTTACCTTTATTTCTGAACATTGTCTTCATCACGAGAATGAGTTGAGTTATTTGACAATGTTGAACCGTCATTCATAACTTTGTTTGATTTCTTTGAACCTAGCTCTTGGGATCTCCAGTCTGCTAGGTAGAGTTACCGCCATGATGACTTGTCCTAGGCCTTAACCCCATCCCTTTGATGATCTTTCAACTGTTTCTCTAGATAGGCCTTTTGTAAGTGGATCCGACATGTTATCTCTTGACTTTACGTAGTCAATTGTGATAACACCACTAGAGAGTAGTTGTCTAACGTTATTATGTCTCCGTCGTATATGACGAGATTTTCTGTTATACATAACGGTCCCTGCACTGCCTATTGCCGCTTGACTATCACAATGTATGCAAATATGTGCCAAAGGTTTGGGCCAAAATGGAATATTTTCCAAAAAATTCCGGAGCCATTCAGCTTCTTCACTAGCCTTATCTAAAGCTATGAATTCAAATTCCATTGTAGAACGGGCAATGCACGTTTGTTTGGATAATTTCCAAGACACTGCTCCACCCCCAATTTNTCGTGGATTTAACTTCAGATGATCCGGTGATCCAATTTGCATCACTATATCCCTCGATCACGGAGGGATATTTTTTATAATGCAAAGCATAGTTTTGGGTATGTTTCAGATAACCCAAAACTCGTTTCATTGCCATCCAATGTATTTGATTGGGATTACTTGCAAATCGACTCAGTTTGCTAATAGCACATGCTATATCTGGTCGCGTACAATTCATTATATACATCAAACTTTCCAATACTCTTGCATAGTCCAGTTGTGAGTCACTTTCATCTTCATTCTTTTGAAGTGCATAACTCACGTCAATTGGAGTCTTGGCAATTTTGAAATCCAAATACTTGAACTTGTCAAGTACCTTTTCAATGTAGTGAGACTGTGATAATGCTAGACCTTGTGGAGTCTTGTGAATTCTGATTCCTAAGATCACATCAGCAACTCCTAAGTCTGTCATGTCGAGTTTTCTAGCCAACATGTGCTTTGTATCATTTATATCTGACATGCTTTTGCTCATTATCAATATGTCATCAACATATAAACAAACAATGACTTCATGACATGGAGTTTTTTTAATGTAAACACATTTGTCGCACTCGTTGATTTTAAACCCACTTGCCAATATTGTTTAATTAAATTTGGCATGCCATTGTTTGGGTGCTTGTTTAAGTCTATAAAGAGACTTAACAAGTTTTCACACTTTCTTTTCTTTACCAGGAACCACAAAACCCTCAGGTTGTTCCATGTAAATCTCTTCCTCCAATTCTCCATTTAAGAAAGTTGTTTTAACATCAATTTAATGGATTTCAAGACCATACACGGCCGCTAATACCACTAGCATCCTAATAGATGTTATCCTCGTTACTAGCGAGTAAGTGTCAAAGTAATCAAGGCCTTCTTTTTGTCTATAACCTTTGACAACAAGTCTTGCCTTATATTTTTCAATTGTGCCATCATCTTTCATTCCGTTTAAAGATCCATTTCGAACCTAAAGGCATATTTCCAGGAGGAAGATCAACCAATTCCCATGTATGGTTATCTAAAATTGATTGAATCTCACTATTGACTGCCTCTTTGCAAAACGCCGAATCAGAAGATGACATAGCTGCTTTAAAAGTTTGAGGATCATTTTCAAGCAAGAATGTCAAAAAATCTGGTCCAAAGAAGTAGATATTCTTTGACGTTTGCTACGCCTTGGATCTTCTACACTTGGAGTATTTTCCTTTGGTTCTTCCCGAGGTCGTTTAGGTCTTTCACTTAACGACTCGCATTCAGTTTTATACGGATAAATGCTTTCAAAGAATTCAGCATTATCTGATTCCATTACCGTATTAACATGAATCTCGGGATTATCGGATTTATGGACCAAAAATCGACATGCTTTACTGTTTGTAGCATATCCAATGAAAATGCAATCTACTATTTTTGGTCCGATTTTAACCCTTTTAGGTAAAGGAACTTGTACCTTTGCTAGACACCCCCACACTTTGAAATATTTCAAGTTGGGTTTTCTACCTTTCCATTTTTCATATGGAATAGATTGCGTTTTGCTGTGGGGTACTCTGTTGAGTATTCGGTTAGCTGTAAGGATAGCTTCCCCCCACAAACTCTGCGGTAATCCGGAACTTATTAATAAAGAATTCATCATTTCCTTTAATGTCCGATTTTTTCTTTCCGCAATTCCGTTGGATTGAGGTGTGTAAGGTGCAGTAGTTTGATGGATAATTCCATATTCCGAACATATTTCTGCAAACGGAGATTCATATTCTCCACCTCTATCACTTCTAATCATTTTGATCTTTTTATTCAATTGATTCTCTACTTCATTCTTGTATTGCTTAAATGCTTCAATTGCTTCATCCTTACTATTAAGCAAATAAACATAACAATATCGAGTGCAGTCGTCAATAAAAGTAATAAAATACTTTTTCCCACCTCGAGATGGTGTCGACTTCATATCGCAAATGTCAGTATAAATTAAGTCTAAAGGATTTGAATTCCTTTCAACAGACTTACAAGGATGTTTTACAAATTTAGATTCAACACATATTTGACATTTCGATTTATTACACTCGAATTAGGCAATACTTCTAAATTAATTAACTTCCGCAAGGTTTTATAATTGACATATCCTAAACGACTATGCCATAAATCATTTGACTCCAACAAATAAGAAGAAGCTAAAATTTTATTCATAGCATCAACAACCATTACATTGAGTTTGCAAAGGCCCTCCGTGAGGTAGCCTTTTCCAACGTACATTTCATTCTTGCTTACAACAACTTTATCAGAAACAAATACACATTTGAATCCATTCTTCACTAGTAAAGAAGTAGAAACTAAATTCTTCCTAATAGTAGGAACATGAAGAACGTTGTTGAGCGTTAACACCTTGCCGGAAGTCATCTTTAGGAAAATCTTCCCATAACCTTCAATCTTGGTTGTTGAGTTATTTCCCATGGAAATCTCTTCTTCGGGACCAGCAGTAGAGTAAGTCGCAAATGCTTCTTTGACAGCACAAACATGTCGAGTGGCTCCGGAGTCAATCCACCACTCCTTCGGATTTCCAACTAAGTTGCATTCCGAAAGCATTGCACAAAGATCATCAATGTCATCATTCTTCTCCACTATGTTGGCATGTCCCTTCTTCTTATCCTTTCTCGGGAAGCGACAATCAGGGGCTTTGTGACCAACTCTTCCACAATTGTGGCAGTTGCCCTTGAATTTCTTTTTGTTCTGCTTCTTAGTCTGTCCATAAAATCTCTTCCTCTTCTTACTTTTTGGAGTAGTTTCTTTAACGATATTAGCTCCCATGATCGTTGAATTTCCACGAGACTTCTTCTCGGCTGTTTTGTTGTCTTCCTCAATCTTGAGACGAATCACAAGATCTTCCAACTTCATTTTTTTGCGCTTGTGCTTGAGATAGTTCTTGAAATCTCTCCACGAAGGAGGCAAATTTTCAAACATTGCAGCCACTTGAAATGCTTCATTCACGACCATACCTTCAGCAATAAGGTCATGAAAAATAAGTTGAAGTTTCTGAACTTGGGTTCCCACAGTTTTGGTGTCTATCATTTTATTGTCTAGAAACTTGGCAACCACGAACTTCTTCAAGCATGCATCTTCTGTCTTGTACTTCTTCTCAAGTGCGTCCCATAATTCTTTCGAAGTATTTATCGCGTTGTACACATTGTACAGGTCATCCTCTAAATCACTTAAAATATAGCCTTTGCAAAGAAAATCTGCCTGCTTCCACGCCTCAACAATCATGAACTTTTCATTGTCCGGCATGTCCGTAGCAGGCACTGGAAGCTCTTCACTAGTGAATTTATGCATACCAAGTGTGGTAATCCAGAAGAACCCCCTTTGCTGCCATTCTTTGAAGTTGGCTCCAGAAAATTTCTCCGAATTTTCTGCCGGTTGAACAACAGTCCGGCTCGACGAGGCTATCGTCGTTGCCGCAACAGTCGCAGAAGAACTTTCGTTATCAATTTCCATTTCTCACTGTCAACAACAGAAGAGTTCAATCAATGGAAAAACCAGAACAGTAAACAATATTGTAATCAACAATAAAATAGTATGTATAATAAATAAAAATCGAAGTTTTTATATACTGTTTCACAGAAAACGATGAAGTTTTTATGTTCTTCAAATCATTTTCTGAATTTCAAAACGCTGATGAAGTTTTTATATCTTCAAATCAGAATAATTAAATTCAGAAGGAGTAGAAAATACACAGGTTTTAATCTCCACAAACAGAATACAGAAAATAAAAATTAAATTTCCTTAAGACTGTTACTAATCTGTATTGCTGTAAAATAAAATAATAAACTTTCTGTAAATACAGAAACAGTGCGAAACCTCACTAGCGCGGGATTAGCGCGGCCGCGCTAGTGAAATTTACCAGGGACAGTGAGAAACCTAACTAGCGCGACCACTAGCGCGTGCTGAGCGTGGGCGAGCTAGTCCAGGCGTTCTTAGCTTTTCTATGGAAAAATAATATAAGAATAAACCGAGCCCACTAAATACACCGTGTGTCCTTAAGGAAATTATTCCCCTCAAGTACCCGAGATTTTGGAATATATCCTCCCAGAATAAAACGATTTAACTCACCGGAGTGTTAGTACCAAAAACACCGGTGAACAACGAACCACTCGAAGGCTGTAAAACACACTGGAATATTTTGTGCAGAAGAAGAAGAAGAAGAAGAAAAAGATCAGAGAATTTCGTAAGTAAAAATTATGGGATTCAAGGTATATTTATAGTCAATTTAGTACTGTTTCCGAAAAGGTTTTGCAACCTTTCAGAACAGCCATAGCTGCTGGAACAAGTGTGAATCCTTTCAGAACAGCCATAGTTGTTTAGAACAGGTATGAATATTGCGGGAAATATAAAAACGGATTTAAAATAATCCGGGAAAGAAAAAGGGTCGGACAGGACCGGGTCGTGGGTCGCGGATCATTCCGGATTCGAAACTTTTCCATTAATTAATTAAATAATTTGAAAAGAATTTTGTCTGAAGCCGAAGCCGAAGTCGAGCAACGACGACGACGGCGCGAGGCTTGCCTTCTTCTCAACTCTTTAAGAGCTAGAAGAAGAGCTTCTATATATATATACATAGATTTCTTTCCTTCTTCCAATGAGGACAAAGTGTACTAATTTAAAATTTTATTTCCCTCCATTTCTTTTCCCACAATTTTCTATTCACTCTCTTTAAGCTACACCAAGCTTAAAATTAAGCTACACTAAGCTTAAAGACCAACATAAAGTGTACAAACTAATAGTCATTATTATCTACATAGGCTAGAAAGTTGGTTGAACGATCTATCATAGAGAAAGGTTGAGGGAAATAATGGAACATTGAGGAATGCGATGCAAAGGAAGATAGATAATCCTATGATTTTGGTACAAAATTTCGGACAAAATCAATCTCAATTTTTAGATTGTGATACTCTCGTATGTATTCCCTGTAACCAAACGACCCCTAAAGTTTTTTGCCAATCCTTACGTGTATGATTGCATTTGGCCAATCCTTGTTACCCTTATAATGAGATCGTGTGATGGCTACCATTGATTGAAAACTTACATCTAGAATTTCCCTTTTGGGAAGTCCCAAACTCCCAATATGCTTAACAGGCACTTGACTCTACAAACCTTTCCCTTTTTGGAGTGATGGTTATGCTTGTGTGTNCCCCCCCCCCCCCACGCACCGCACACACATCTGATTTGGTTTTCTTTTTCAAAAAGAAAATTATTGCCAAAGAATTTTACTTACGTACACTAATAATGTAAAAAGAAAATTATAGCACTTATGGTATTTAGCCTGTTATAACAATAAACTAACTTATTTTTTAGATTACTAGTTTAACGTTTTATGAGTGCTAGTATCTATGAACATGCGTTGCACGTTAATAATGACACATGATGATATAAACATTTATTTATATGAAGGAACAATAAAATTTAATTAATGAGTATAATTTTATGTATAATAATACAACAATAATCTAAATACCGAAAATATTATTACCTTAGCATAATACATAAATTTAAAATAAAAGGACATCATCAAAACCTACACAATGATCAATTTTGTCATGTTAGATAATTATATATTATAGTTTAAAAGTATTTAATGTGATGACATCTTAACGAACACTTCTTTGTGGATAATATTTTTTTGTGTATGTTTCCTCTGTTGATTGCTCTGCCTTAATTAGAACTCTCGTTGTCGATCTTGATATCCCTATTGAAAGTGCAACATACAGTTGTTCGTGCAAGAAAACATATTGTGGTTAATATAGTCAAATATCTAGGATGTTTATCCTAATGCTTTATTTATTATATTTGCAAAACATAAATATACTAAAAATTATTTTCGCACAAATTTAAAAGGATATTCCTTAGTTTCGAAAGACGAAAGTTGAATTTAGGGATAAAAATATACTTAGAAGCACATTAATCAGCATCATAATTTGTGCATGTTTGGCGTTATTGTCAAAACTTCTATATACCATCTGTGTGCTATTACATAAGCTACTCGGCATATCTAAGTTTTTCAATAGTTTTTCAAGAAATAAGAAACTTGACAACAAACATGCATGGTAGAAGTCCATTGGTATTTGAAGTATTTAAGTATTCTTCTTGGTAGTAATTATTGGTATCATTTTCTGCTGAGTCAAAAACTGAAAACTATTTTATTTTTACTATAAAATTTTGTAATCTACCTTTTACTTAGTTGATCAACATATTCATCTCTTCTAGCTAAGATATATTTTAATTCTACTATGCGATTTGCACAAATTGCGTTTTAATCTAATGATATAAATATTTCTCTTATTAGATGCACTATTATTACCATTGTGATTGATAACTAAGTGTTTAGGAAGAACCAAATCATCTTTTATTGGATGCTCTTCTTCATTCCGATACGAATCAAGAAGACACTGAATATTGGACATATTCTTACTTTATTTTCTTGTTAGTTGAATTTGTTTTGTTTGAGGCCAGAAGTATAATTTTGGCAAGCTAGCTTTTACAGTCTCTGCTTTTGTCGATTTTGGAACTACGGGTAGTACTTGACAAAAATCACCTCCAAAATCATTCTTTTTTCACCAAACGTTTCATTAATATCCAATATGTCTCTAAAACTTCAATCAATTATTTTGATCATTTGACACTTAACCATAAGTTCATCCCTTATTATCGATTTTGCTTTCCTTATAAATTTAGCACCATTACTCTGCTTTGATATATTTGTGATGGTTACATGAGTTTTTTGATGAGGTATATCAAATCTAAAGTGGGTGGTCTCACAATAAAATCGTTGCTGGTATACCACTTGATATTATTGTGAACAATGTCATGCCTCTTGATATGATATTTGCAAGTAATGCATGATATAGAAATATTATTTCGATTCCGCCTGAGGCATCTACCAAGAGGAATCTCGTTATACTAGAGTCGACTCTTTATAATATAGTCTTGAAAACTTGTTCTTGTTTAGGATTTAGCTTTGATTGTGCTTCCTAAGACACTTCTATAGCATTTTGATTCTTGATACTATACTAGTTGTGTTCTAACGCTCTTTTTATGGAATAAATTTATGTATCCTAAAATTTTTTTTAAACTTGAATAAGAATTTTACTCATATGATGAATTTAAAAAAAATAATGAATTGGATTCTCTTGTTAAATATTTAATTAAAAAATTTAATTATTTGGTTTTAGTATAAAAATAATTTATTCTATGTTGATTCAAATCTTAATAATAGTTCATCTCTTGTTTTGAATATTTAATATAATTATAAATTTATCAACCATAAATTTTATTCTCAAAGAGTAAAAGATTGATATGCCATTTCACTTTTAGATTTTTATATTTGTAGAATCATTAGTTGTAGTGACTCTTGCCAATCATTTTTTTCTCTATCTCACGCATTTTTATTCCTAAATATTTTCTTAGTTGTTGTTTAATAATTGAGTATTTTTCAATATTACATGAAAATTTGATAAAAAAATAATATATTTGAGTAGGAAAATAGTTCAAATATAATATAAAAATATATTTATTGTGGGGGTATGTTTTTCTCAATTTCGACTCTTTATGCATTTCGTTTAATATTATTATTATTTTTCTTATTATAACATTGATTTTATTTAACCTCCCTACATTTTTTTAAATAAGAATTTAATAGACAAGATTTTATTAATTTGAAATTTTAAATATTAAAAATTAGCATATAAGGTATTCTAGTCCAAAAAATAGGTTATTGCAGTTATGTCCTTTCCCTATAAGTTATTCTGTTTAATATTTCAGGGCTATTTGATATATTAATATTATAATTTATACATTTATAATAATATAGGCTCCCATTAGATTAGGACAATATAATACATTCTCAAATTAAATTAGTAATTGGACATCATAATATGTTTTCAAATTAAATTGGTCATAGAAATTTTTAAAAAGTATATCCTAAAAGTAATAGCAATGCGTAACTAAAAATATTTACTTGCTCAATTATATAAATTAGACAGTCTGGAAGTAATTATATTAATAAGATTTCTAATGGTTTGTAGGTTTCCTAACGTGTAGTATTATATCCTAAAACTAATAGGATTATAAGGTTAATATCTAGAATTTTCGGTTATGTCTTTTTATTATGAGTTATTATGCTTAATATTATAAGGCTATTTTTGTAAACCGACATTGTATTCATACTTTTATAATAATATAGATTTACATATAATTATAAATAATTGGTTGTGGGAAACTTAGTTTACTCTCTCCACGTATAAAAGTTAAACTTATCGAAGAAATATTATACTCCAAGCATTTTAATTTATGTGAATCTATTTCTTTTTTAGTCCGTGATAAAAAGAATGATCCCTTTTTATATTTGAAAATAATTTACCTTTATGCAATGATTTATAGTCACATAACATATATTTAAATTTTATACCAGAAGTTTAATTTTTTTTTTCTTAAACTTTTGTACAGTCGAATAGGCTCATATAAACTAAAACGGTTGGAGTTGGAAGTGGTACAAACCCTAGCTAGTCTAAAATGGTTCCCACATGGTGAACCAATCATGTTAAGCATCTTGTGGATCCCTCATCACTTATAGCATGGCAGGTAAAACACCGTTGAATCTTTGTTTGGAATCTTGAATCTTATCCCCTTTTTTGCAATTGAAATATCTGCGTTATGTAGAGCATATGCACCTTTATTATTGCAGTTGGGATTATAGATTATAGAGACTTCCTTTTGGGGATAATGTATAAAATATATGATGATTCTCATTTTGCAAGACAAGATGGATCGAATTGTCTAGTCTATTTAACAACTGTTACCATTTCAAGCATTTGCATTCTTTCTTCTCACATAGTCAAACAGATTCTAAATTCATATTTCTAGTTCCAAAAAACTAAAGGCAGGAGCGGATGTTCCGCGACGTGTTTAACTTGATCCATAACTTTCGACACAGAATATGGATGTATATATAAAAATCTATTAAATCTCAATAAGTATTAGATTTAATCATAATTTTAACAGTATAATAAATTTAATTTTAAAACTCCTAAAAGCTATCCACTAAATTTAAATTCTGAATTTGCCTTTGTGCTCGAAGGTACTCCACAAACCCTATCTTCTTTGGTGCCTCGGTGTCTTTTCCATTGTTTTGTATTCCCTTGAACGGAAACCAATTAAAAATTGCTCATTGAAAAATATTATAGAAGACAATGTCAGGGGTATGGGTTATATGATGAGAACATGATAAAATTGCACGTTGTAGAAAAAGGAGAGATGGAATAATGGAATCTTTTTAATTGGTGTAGCATGTTCTCATCCTATCATCTTTCTTTCACTTTCGGCAACAAATGGAGATTTTCTTTCGTTACCAAATGAAGATGAAATGTGTTGGTTATTTCCTGCATCGAAAAGTGTCTGAAGAGGGAATGAACTTTCCTTTAGTGGCTGAATCCCAACCATAACTTTCTTATCAGTGATCACATTCTTACCAATTTTGACTCAATCCCTTGGCCTTTAGCACTGGCTAACTTTTCCTCATTTGGACTATTCTAAAACTGAACTATCTGTTTTTTTGGTTCTTTTTCTGGTTTTTAAAGATGAGCTAATTAAGGCCCGTATGGGTCAAAATCTGATCAAAAAAATTCTATTTAAGGAAGGACGATCAAGATCCAATCAAGCCGAAGTTATGTACGAAAAGTAGTACACAGGCGAGTAGCGCAGCTACGGTCGAGGTCGAGCATTCTGATCAGCTCAAATGGCTAGCTTAGCAATTAGATACTTTGGAGGAATATTACACAGGATATTCTCAAAACTTGGATACTCTGATTTGGGACCGCCGGATAAGAGAAATGTCCTATATAAGTAGTAAGAGAGAGGACTTCAAGGGGGGGGAGGGGGTCGCTCTAGAAAGAATACAGACACACCTCTTTTAGAGGGGAGGCTGTCTATCACTTTATGATCTTCGCCAAAAGGAGAAAGGTTCTAAGATTCTTGTATTCATCTATCGATCAACTCTACCAAATAATGTGGATCCGCCTTGCTCGGGATTGAGTGAATATTTTCCTTTATGTACATTTTGTTGTCATTCAATGTTATTCAATGCATAGTCTTTTTCCCATACTATAGAATTCAACCACGATTATGACTGATACTTATACTCTACTATACTTTGACATTCTCGTTGTCCATCTCATATATGGAATTGATTATCTTTAACTAGAATTTGCCCATTATCTTCTTATTTAATTAGTTTAACAAAAAGACATGAAACTTTTTGGTCAAACAATTTGGCACCGTCTGTGGAGATTTTCTAGTTAAAATTTTAGTTTTCTCTAGATCTAAACTCAATTCTAGTTCCACTTGTTGTTCATTGTGGCATCATCCTTCCGTTACAAATGCAAACTTGAAAAATTCGTAGGCAAGCTCTTGAAATAGCCAGACCAATCAAGATTAGATCTTTGCATATATGTACGAGATGTTCTATGAGTTCTTAGTGGATTATATTGTTGCTACATGATCTTGGAAGGCATGTTGTTTATGCTAATGGAATGAGGTCGTGACTTGTGAAGATTTTGTAAAAATAGGAAATTAAAATTAGGTTTGATATCAATATAAAAACTACGTTTTGCTGTAGTAGTGGCTTTGGTATGTCATGAGTGTAAATTGTTAGAGTAGGATTATGGCCATTACGTACTAAGCACGTCCACAATTCTATTGTCATATTAATGCTAGACATCAATTTATATCTTATATATGTTGCTCTCTCTCTCTCTCTCTCTTAGAGAGAGAGATGATAGCCTGTTGTGTAACCCTTTGAAATGACAAACTCGTCTTGCCTTGATGTTTATGGTATGGCTCATGTATCCTTTGGTTTTGTGCACCCGAGATCGGATCGGATTGGGTCACAAATGCGTCGAGATTGAATTAGGACTCGAACTCGAGATCCCAACAGGCGAAGTAATTTGCCAGTCCATAGGATGCCCATATTTGACTAACAACGAAGCTAGGCACGAGGCCGAGATTGGGTCTAAAGCTAGTACTCGAATACAGAGAAAAACGAGTCGTCCTACAATGCGACTCTCAGCTCGTTGTCAATCAAGCCGTAGGGACTTTCAAAATCAAGGAACAGAGACTGCAAAAATACTAGGCCGAGATGTACATGATGTTACTCGAGTTCGATGAATGCCAGCTCGACCAAATCCCTCGAGCACAAAATGCCGAAGCAGACGACCTTGCCAACGATTTCATTTGGTTTTAACTTACTATTTTTTTGAGTGGGATAGAAGCAGGAGCATTCTCCTAGATACGCGAACAGGGAACAATCACCGTCATATATAAAAAAAAGTATATTATGTGCCGCTCTGGCCTCCCCCCCCTCCAAAAAAAAGATCAGTGGTGACAACCGACCCCAACTCATCAAGAAAGAGGTCGCTGAATCCTCCGAGAAGTAGCATACCATAAGAATACTCTCCACACCGTATCGCCCAGCAGGCAATTGGCAAGCAAAATCCTCCAATAACTCGATACTTAACATCATAAAAAAAATCCGAAGACGCCAAGGGACCATATAGACTGGATTGCCAGCCCGGGAAACATGCAAATCTCTCCAATATATGCAGACAAAGCATAAGTGTGTGAAGCTCGCCCGCATTTTCGCCAAAGCGACGCCACGCAATGACGACTCGAGTTAATTTCGTCCTCGCTCGAATTAACTACGAGTTAAATTCAACCTCACTCGAATTAACCATGGGTTACATTCGACCTCATTCGAATTCACGCCCATGCGGCCCCCGACCATCATCAATTAAACGAGTTAAAACCGACCTTGCTTGAATTAACTACGAGTTAAATTCGACCTCGTTCAAATTCACCATGGGTTACATTCGACGTCGTTCGAATTCACACCCATGCGGCCCCCGACCATCATCAATTAAATGAGTTAAAATCGACCTCGCTCGACTTAACTACGAGTTAAATTTGACCTTACTCGAATTCACCACGGGTGACATTCGACCTCGTTCGAATTCACACCCATGTGGCCCCCGGCCATCATCAATTAAAACGAGTTAAAATTGACCTCGCTCGACTTAACTACGAGTTAAATTCGACCTCACTCGAATTCACCATGGGTTACATTCGACCTCGTTCAAATTCGCGCCCATGCGGTCTCCAGCCATCATGAATTGAACAAGTTAAATTCGACCTCGCTCGAATTAACTACGGGTTTACATTTGACCTCATGCGAATTCACGCCCATGCGGCCCGCGACCATCATCAAACAAAGGTAACATTCGACCTCACTTGAATCGACTCATATCCGACCCCGTTCGAGACAATTAATGTTTGGCCTCGTTCGAACCACTCGAACAGTCAAACATTCTGCCTCACTCGACTCAACACGTATTCGACCTCGTTTGAAACAATGAACGCTCAACCTCATTCGAATTAGTCCACATTCGACCGCGTTCGAACCAACTAAGAGTCGGGGACTCTTGCAAAGAAAAACATTCCAAAAAAAAAAAAAAGAGGGGCCAAAGACGTACAACAACAAAAAAATCAGCTGTTCCATTTCAAGGAAAATAAAAATCTTACAAAGGGCCAAAAGGATGCCCCCACAAAAAGAAAAGACAAAAGCTTCACGCTAAATTATCTCNCTTGCAAAGAAAAACATTCAAAAAAAAAAAAAAAGAGGGGCCAAAGACGTACAACAACAAAAAAATCAGCTGTTCCATTTCAAGGAAAATAAAAATCTTACAAAGGGCCAAAAGGATGCCCCCACAAAAAGAAAAGACAAAAGCTTCACGCTAAATTATCTCCATCCACGCCGTCACCACTTTCCCTGCTTGGTCCAGCAGCGTCATCTCCACCGTCACCCTCTCCATCAATATATTCATCATCAAACGCAAGCCCGTCTTCGACCCCTTCATCTTCACCGGTCTCCAGTGTCGCAGGGTCATAGACGCAGGCAAGCGGGGCTTCAAGTGCTTTAGCATGAGCATCTACGAAAATGGCTTCAGGTACATTCCCCGCCGTTATCAAGCCCTTGTATATATCCTGCTGAGGTTTAGCATGGATCCACATCTCGTATAAATGGCGAAGAACGTCAAGAGAGGCAGATGCATGAGAGGAAGTCTGAGTCAACAACTGTGCCTTCTCAGTCTCGAGAGCAACAACTTGATCGTCCAGGTTCGAGACATCTCTCTCAAGCCCACCAATTTGCTCATCGAGTCGCGTCTCCCTTAGTGCGGCCATTTCTACTTCAGTTGCACGTTCAAACTTGAGGATACAGATAGAGTCCTCCAATGTCGCTGCCCTCGCCAAAGCTGTTGCTCGGGCCCCCTCAGTCCCCTCCAACTCAGTCACCTTCTCCGCCAGCTCGACACTCAGGCCGGCGACTCTAATTGCACTTTGCTCAAGCTCTGCCCGCAGGGCCACCACATTCGCTTGAAAATCAACACACTCAGCCATGACCCCTTGCCCACCTCGAGCTCTTCTTCCTTGGCCCTAAGAAACCTCTCAAGTTCGCTGTATCTGCCAATAGATTACACCAGGTCCTTGTCCTTCCGGTCCAATCCTCTCTAAGGGATTGGAAATTGTCGCCTGCTCTGAGCCGCGCATGCATTTCGCGGCACTCATCACGATATCGGCGGTACTTCGAAACCATATTCTGGAAAATGACAGTCCATTTTTCCTACCGAAGAGTGCTCTCGATCTCCAAGATAAAAGTCTAAAGAAAGAAAAGAGAAGAAAAAAGAAAGGGTCAGAAATCAGCAAAAGTGGAAGGCGCGAAATTAAGAAAACAGTAAAGAACTCACCCTCAAAACCATCCTGGCTATGCGCCGTGACAGGTCGATATCTATGAGCTCCTGAAGAGCCCTATTTTCGGCGGTAGAGCAAAGAGGGGTGAATGTGGGCACGAAGCTCACCGTATCCTCCAATAAATCACAGTCTGAAGGAATTTCGATCAAGCAAGAAGAACCATCCATTCTCACCTCGACCCGGGTGAACCCCTCCTCAAACATCCTCACATCCTCAGGATCAACATCAGAGCTGGATTCATAGTCGTCTATAACCACTACCTTTGCCCTCTCGCCGGCCGAAGAGGGAATATCGGCCCGCTGTGAAGCCGATGGGTCATCCCTCAGAACCACCTCCAAACTCTGCCTTTCTTCCAAGGAAGCCACCTCTACACCCGAAAGGGGCCTGGTCTCCACGCCCAAATCAGTATCGCTGCCTGGTTTGGACGCAGCCAACTCAGGTTCACCCCTCGAAGGCCCCTCGTCCCCGGTCACCCCGTCAGCCACTATCCTTCGCCTTTGCAACAGAGCCTCTTTGTCTTCGCCCTGCGATGAATCATCCACCAAATGTAAAACTGTGGAAGCTGAAAGACAGGAGGGAAGAAAAGACGGAACGAAGGGCAAAATTATTCAAGGCAAGATGAAATAACTCATCGGTCGAAGGTCTGCGCCCAAACTCTCATTAAACGGCGACCACTCACGAATCCCCTCCGTATGAGGAAAAATCTGGCTCACCCACTCGCGGATGTAGGCAATTAGTGAAGGAGGGTCCTTTTCGGCTGCCCCAAAAAAGGGGGAGGAAAAATGATCAGATCACCAAAAAGGAACAACAAACAGCCATTGGGGAGAAACACTTACAAGCATAGTTCCATTGCTCGGGAAACCTGCTAGGATTCGACACCACATGCTCCGTCCTCACGAAGAAGAAGTTGGCCCAAAAGCGGCAATTACTTTTATCATCCATCTTCACCACCAGGACCTTGGTCCCACGGTGGCGAAGGTGTATCATCATACCCATGTGAAAACTTGGTACGAAGAGGTGAAGCAGATGCCGGAGGGAAATCCCGCGATCTCCCAACTTCGCGTACTTGATGAGCATAAGGAAACATTTGTATATATACGGGGAGAGCTAAGCCTGAAACACATCATGATAACGACAGAAGTCCTCCATTAAGGAAGGAAGAGTAAGTGTGTAACCAACGACAAACGGGTACGCATAAAATGCACAATACCTCGGGAGATGTATCTGCACGATGTTGATAAGTAGGGATTTTGACCTCTTATTTGCCATCTTTTAATTGTGTTTTAGGTAAAAAAATTCTTAAAGGTATTCCCGGATACTAATGAAATGTGTCTGCTTATAGAAATTGTTCAATATGAGCCAAAGGAATCAAAATCAACTCATAAAGGAGTCAAAAGTTGAACAAGAACCAAAACAGGACAATGAGATCAACTGTGCGGACCGCATAATTCTGTATGCGCCCGCAAAAGAAGGTTCAGAGACTTGTCTTTGTGCAACTAAAGAGGTGCGGACCACACAAATATTTTGCCGCCGCAAAAGCCATTGTGCGGTCGCGATCAAAACTATGCGGTCCGCAAGAATTGAGATTCAGAAACTTGTCAATTTGGAAACCAAAAGGAGTGCGGACCGCACAATTATTGTGCGAACACAAAAGCCATTGTGCGACCGCATTCAATATTATTCGTTCCACCATGAATGAGAATTAGAGAGTTGGCAACTTGGGAAAAATAAAGGAATGCAGACCGTACCAACAATGTGCGGCCACAGGATGTCAAGTGCCGTCGCACACACAATTGTGCGGACCATGATGATGAAGATTCGAAGAGTTGTTTCAAGCCAAAATCAAGCAAGTGCGGACCTTATCACTTTTATGCAGCCGCATAATCATGAGTGTGGCCGCACTCAGAATTATGTGGTCTGCAAAAGTCCAGCTCAAGCCAGAACTCAAAGTGAAGAACGCGGACCACCCCACTATTATGCGGCCGCGAAAGCAAGTGTGCGGCCACACTCAAAATTATGCGGCCGCACAACCTCTGTAGGGGCATTTTTATCAGATACTTTCTGCTTAGTATAAATAGAATTTTTTGTCATATTTAGGTTAAGTTGTGTTTTAGGGGAGCACCTGAGTCGCCTACTTTTACTTCTTTTGGCATTTTAGTACTAGATTTGTCTTACACTAGATTTTCTTCCCATAATCTAATATTATGGATTTTTTTTATTTCTTCTTTAATTTCTTCAATTTCCATGAGTAGCTAAACCCATAGCTAGGATTGTTATACAACCCTTGTGTGGGTATTTAATAGGTGTTTGTTTAGGGCTTGAATGTGAATGGGTTAGTGATATTTAGCCTAGTTCTTGCTAAAACTCAAGAATTAATGATTTCAAACATTGATTCATGCCTAAATGACTTATTCTCTACTTGAGAAAATGGGACTAAGTCTAGGAAAACTAGGCTAACAGGAAATTAGGGTGAGCTCAAGAAATTGATAGCCCAAATTAAAGGATCAAACCTAGAGATAGTAATACCCGACTTGAGCTAATATCACTTGATTTGTATGAATATCTATTTGGACTTGAGAAACCCAAATTTGGCCAAATCACTCAAAATACCGAGAGGTATAGAGTGAGTAACCGGGTGTGATAGCTATATTGCAATCCCAACTAATCAAGCTTGTCATAGATTTTTTAACACGTTAGATAACCATCTAGGTAGAAGTTAGGACCCTAGTCCCTTTAAACATTTGAAAAACCCAAAACAAAAATATTGTCCTTAGCTTTATTTATTGCAATCATTAGAGTAAGAATAGAATTAGAATATCAACCAAACTTGTGGAAGTGCAGTTAGATTCAGAACTCGCAACTCACTCAGATATAAACCTAATTCCAATCATTAACTCCCTGTGGATTCGATCCCGACCTTAGTTAGGTTATTATTGCATCGACCTCCTCGCTACTCAATAGTTGTGTTGGTTTGGACCCGATCAATTTTTGGCGCTGTTGCCAGGGATCGAACGCGGTCACCCGCGTGACAGGCGGGAATACTCACCACTCATACACATCTTTCTTTGATTTGAGGTACTAGCAACTCCATCTCTCCCACTTCTTGTTGTCACAGCCATAGCATGCCCCGTATTGTTCCCACCCTTCGGGTTCACCACCATATCACTTGGTAGTGCCCCCTTAGGGAGAGTATTCAAAGCTTGAAAAATTTGGCCAAGTTAGACCTCCAAGTTGCGGATATAAGTGTTGTGGTAGGCTAATTGGGCATCAGAGTCGGCGTTTTTCTCCATCATTTGCTTGAACATATTTTCAATCTGTCCCATCTCATTGTTGGAAGAACTAGGACCTTGCGATAGATATGGAGGCGGGTTGTTTGGTTGTTGATACATCGGGGTACTTTGAAAGCTCGACCCCCGATTTCCTTGATTGCTATTATTCCAACCCCCTTGATTGTTGTTGCCTCCCCAATTAATTTGATTGTTGCCGCCCCAATTGCCTTGATTATTTCCTCCCCAATTGCCTTGATTACCCTAATTTTGATTATTGTTGTTCCCCCAATTTCCTTGGTTGTTGTTGTTGCCACCATTCCATTTTCCTTGTTGACCTTGGTTGCTCCAATTACCTTGGTTTCTCTGTGATCTCCATTGTTGTTGTTTTGGAGCATTGCTCCGTTGACCTTGGTAATTGTTGACATATTGAACCTTTTCACTTTGCTCATCATATGCATCATCTTGATTGTAACCACTATTACTTTGCTCAAATTTCTCCAGATGGTTTTGTACTTGTTGACCTTGTTGCCTTCTCTTGTTGACCATCATGTTTACTCCTTCCATGGAATTCACTTATTTTGGACCTTGAACCTGTTGAAGCTGAGCCTTGGCCAATTGGTTCATGGTGGTCGCCAACTCTGCAATAGCTTGCTCATGATCATATAGTTCCTTTTGGAGGTTGGTAATGTTAGGATCACCCTGAGGAACGTTGGATCTACTTTGCCATACCGAAGAGGTATCTACCATCTCATCTAGTATCAAGCTTCAGAATATGGCGTGTTCATGAAATTACCCCCGACGAGTTGATTTACCACACACTGATTCGTTGTATTGATCCCCCTATTAAAGGTTTGTTGGATCATGGCCTCAGTCATGTCGTTGTTAGGGCACTCTTTGACCATTGTGCGATACCTTTCTCAAATTTCATGCAACGGTTCATTTGGCTCTTGTTTTAAAGACAAAATTTCATCTCTTAACGTCGCCATATGTCCCGGAGAAAAGAACTTTGCAATGAATTTCTCGACCAACTCATCCCAAGTGTGGATGGATTTGGGCAACCTCTCTAGCCAATCCAAATCTTTTCCCCCTAGAGAAAAAAGGGATAGCCTTAACCTCAATGCGTCCTTGGAGACATTCGTCTGCTTGCTCCCCCAGCACGTGTCAACAAAACCTTTGAGATGCTTATAGGCGTTTTGATGTGGAGCTCCGGTGAAGAAACCTCGTCGCTCCAACAGTGTAAGCATGACATTGGTTATTTGAAAGTTGCCCACCCTAATCCGGGGGGGGGGGGGGGGGGGGACTATTGCACTTGCATAGACTTCGTTGGGCAACACCCGGTGTGATGCCCTTGGTGAGGATGGTGGAGAGTTTGGCACATTATCGTGAGGCAGTCAGACTCTTCTTTGTACTTGAGGATCAAGACGAACCTCATCCACATTCTCATCATCTACCTCCTCCCCCAATGGTATATTTTCGATGGGCTCGTTGTGTAGGGCCATTGGTACCTAAAAGCAATTCACAAACAAAATTAGAAAAATGGAAGGAAAGAAAAATAAAACACATATATACTTATATATATCTAGGACCGTCTAACTCCCCGACAACGGCGCCAAAAATTGATCAGGTCCAAACCCACATTACTATTGAGTAGGGAGGAGGTCGATGCAATAATAACCCAACTAAGGTCGGGATCAAATCCACATGGAGTTAATGATTGGAATTAGGTTTATATCTGAGTGAGTTGCGAGTTTTGAATCTAATTTCACTTCCACAAGTTTGGTTGATATTCTACTTCTATTTTTACTCTAATGATTACAATAAATAAAGCTAAGGACAATATTTTTATTTTTGGTTTTTCAAATGTTTAAAGGGACTAGGGTCGTGACTTCTACCTATGTGGTTATCTAAAGGGTTGTAAAATCTAGGACAAACTTGATTATTTGGGATTGCAATATAGCTATCACACCCGGTTACTCACTCTATACCTCTCGGTAGTTTGAGTGATTTTGCCCAATTTGGCTTTCTCAAGTCCAAATAGGTATTCATACAAATCAAGTGATATTAGCTCAAGTCGGGTATTACTATCTCTAGGTTTAATCCTTTAATTGGGATTATCAATTTCTTGAGTTCATCCCAATTCCTTGTTATCCTAGTTTTACTAGACTTAGTCCTACTTTCTCAAGTAGACACTAAGTCATTTAGGCATGAATCAATGTTGGCTCACAACCCTAGCTATGGGTTTATCTACTCATGGAAATTAAAGAAATTAAAGAAGAAATGAAGATAATATCCATAATATTCGATTATGGGAAGAAAATCTAGTGTTTAAAGACAAATCTAGTAAAAAAATGCCAAAAGTAGTAAAAGTAGGCGACTCAGGTGATCCCCTAAAACATAACTTAACCTAAAAATGACTAACTTTTCTATTTATACTAAGCTAAAAGTATCTGACAAAAATTCCCCTGCGGAGGTTGTGCGGCCGCATAATGCCGAGTGCGGCCGCACATTTATTTTCGCAGCCGCATAATTGGTGATGCAATCCGCGTTCTTCACTGAGTTTTGGCTTGAGCTGAACTTTTGCGGACCGCACTATTCTAAGTGCGTTCGAGCTCATGAATATGCGGCCACAAAAAAGTGATGTGGTCCGCACTTCCTTGACTTTAGCTTGAAACAACTCTCTGAATCTTCATCATCACGGTCAGCACAAATTGTGTGTGCGACCGCACTTGACATCCTGCAGCCACAAATTTTTGGTGCGGTCCGCACTCCTTTATTTTTACCAAGTTGCCAACTCTCTGATTCTTGTTCATCGCGGACCACATAATATTGAATGCGGCCACACAATGGATTTTTTGGCCGCACAATGTTGGTGCAGTCTGCACTTCTTTGTGTTGCCAAATTGACAAGTCTCTGAATCTCAGTTCTTGCAGACCGCATAGTTTTGATCGCGATCGCACAATGGTTTTTGCGGCCGCACAATATTTGTGCAGTCTGAAACTCTTTAGTTGCAAAAATCCAAGTCTCTGAACCTTCTTTTACGGCCGCATACAGAATTATGCGGTCCGCACAGTTGATCTCATTGTCCTGTTTTGGTTCTTGTTCAACTTTTGACTTCTTTATGAGTTGATTTTGATTGCTTTACTTCATATTGAACAATTCCTGTAAGCAAACACTTTTTATTAGTATCCAAGAATACCTTTAAGCATTTTTGACCTAAAACACAAGTAAAAGAGGGAAAATAAGAGGTCAAAATCCCTACTTATAAACTCCCCGAAACTTAAGATTTTGCTTGTCCTCAAGAAAATAAGGTAATTCCCACCTTCACTAGAAATAAAGGATATTTCAGATGGCCTAAGGTGAATCAATCATTAATCAGTTGGGACTAACAATTAGCTTCAACACAAATGAATTGTCAACAACATAATATTTTGACTTTTGAGTACCATAGTTCTAATGTGACATTAGAGCATCAAGAGTTGACTTTATTCATCAAGGAAGATCGCTCTATCACGTAGGTCATTGTGGATCCCAAACTTCTCCTCCTCTACTCTCCATGATCAAATCTCACTTTAGAATGTAACACTGGAAACAAGGATTGTGAAGAGGTTCGCTCATCTCTCTCAAAAGAATGTCACAAGTCTGGCTCTAAGTACCATAAGATTGCCCCTTGTGTAAATCACCACTAATGCAAGCTCACTCAACTTGAAATCATATAGGGCTTTTGCGGTAATGTAATGAAGGATTTTGGATCAAGGTAGGACCTGTTGGAATATGATGGTTTCATCTTTCCTTAAGCACTCCATTTTCTTTTTCCGGCTCATACTTTCTTGACTCTTTGAGTCATTTTCTTCTTCCTTAGGGGAACTAGAGAGACGTAATATCACTCTTTATTGATCATGAAAATCATTTTTCTCCTTTGCTAATCACTCCATGCCTTTCATAATTGTTTTCTTTGAATCCCTTCAACTTTCCACCTTATTCACTTTCTTTTTGACATTTTTCTTTTTGGCCTTTCTTCTTTTCCTTTGCCTTCCCTTTTCTTCTTTGTACCTTTTATCACTTTCAAATTTCTCGAATCTCCCCCAAACTTATGCTTTTGCTAATTGTCTATCAAGAATGCTAAGGAAATATCGGGTGCCAAGAGAGGGTCATTATAAAACAGATAAAGGCTTGTAACGTGGTTATTGAAAGAAAAAAGGGCTTCGGATCAAAGGGGTTGGCTAGGGATATCACATTGGTAGGCTACGGTAGCTTTCAAGTTACAAATTGGGTCAAGTATAACCTACAATCATTTCTCAAGTCGAGCTACACTTAGAATTTTGCCTAGACAAACATTCAGGGCAAGTTCTAGACTTATTGGCACGAGACTTGAACTTGCAATTCAATACCTCACCTCTCAAGCTGCTGGATTGTTAAAGAGAATAGAGTCGAGGTCCAACAACAACCCTAGCTAAGGTTGAAACTCACAAATGTCTTGAATGAACCACTTGATGATTGTTTAAGTCAACACAAGAGTCCAACTGTCACAACTAGAGCTATTTTATGCCAACAACTTTGTTTCTAACCATAAGGTCGAAGGCAAATGTGTTAGTACCAAGTGAAGCCTGCTTGAGACACTTTTATTCATTACTATTATCTCTACCAAAACATAATTAAGAAAACTGACTCAATCCCTTAAGAAGTTTGTCACGCCATCCATCATTGGGAAGAGCCACCCGGTTCACACAACATCCACCTTTGAAAAGAACTGTGGCATTAAGAAAATCAAAGGCTTATTGTTCACACAAAACGTCAAAAGAAGCTAATAAATTAAAAATAAGCTACTAAAGTAAATAAGAAGTTATGATACTAAGGAAAAACAAACTAAAGAAGTATGATTTAGACTACTGAAAGTAAACTGAATATATACAAAATGAAGTAAGGCGAATATATACATAAGGAAAATGAATATATACATCAAATGGGAAAAATATATACATACCAAAGGGAAAATAAAGATAAAAAATATAGTGTAATAGTTATTATATACCAAATGTCAATCAAAATGAACCAAATCTGTCACGACCCAAAATCCACTAGTCGTGATGGCACCTAACCCAACCCGCTAGTTAAGCCAACTAATAAATATCAAATTTCAATAATCTTAATAAGTCAATTAAACAAAATAAATTATATGAATCTAGTACATAAACAACACAATTTAATCTAAGGCTACCCCGAACCACAGAGGCAGCTGCAACATGGACGCGGGTACGTCTTCAAATCCAGCAACCATCAAACACGATGACGTCGTAGCCAATATCTGCACGCAATGTGCAGAAGTGTAGTATCAGTGCAACCGACCCCATGTACGGAGTAAGTAACAAACCTAACCTTAGGTTGAAACCAGTGATGAGTTATCACAAGGCCGAGTCTCAAATCGTTATTCTACAACAGTTCACATCAGCATAGTACAAGCAGTAAAGAGGTATCTCAGAAGAAAAAGGGCTCAACCCGTTCACAGTTTCAGAAAAATAGGCATGCTTTTCAAATATTTTAGTGAAACTCAGTTCTTTTGCCGAAAATGCCAAAAAAACAGATAAGTTTGAAAACTGTGATTTTTCTCAAAATCCTTTCAACAATAAGTAAGAAGTTTCATTTTCTTTTCCAAATATCAAGTGCAAAAACACCTCGTTGTACCCACATACCAATGTGTGTAAAAAGTCATTATTGACGTGATACTATATAACATGAGGAAAAATGCATTTATATGCATGTATGTCAAATGTGCAAATCAAATGTGATGCAACTCAGTGATAAAACCATATGCAAGCTCTAAGAGCATCAATTCACTCAGTTCTCCCAGTCACTCATACACAGCCCCTCGGGAGAGCATCACTCATAAACAGCCCCTCGGGCAATCATCACTCATGTATAGCCCCTCGGGAAATTATCACTCAGTAGGTACCTCCGCTCACTGGGGGTGTGTACAGACTCCGGAGGGGCTCCTACAGCCCAAGCGCTATATCAATCCAATCATGACATAAATCAATGAGTCCCTCGGCCTATCTCAAACATTTTGCGGCGTGCAGCCTGATCCCATAATAAACATCACAATCAGGCCCTCGGCCTCACTAAGTCTTCAATCTCTTTGGTCTCTCTCTCTCTCTCTCAAGGCTCACAATGTCATGAAACTAGCCCAAAAATGATGATGTAATGCATCAATGAATAACAACAGAGACTGAGATATGATATGCATATGAGTGCGTATGACTGCATATATAAAAAAATAAAAGCATATAACTCCACAGCAGAAATGACCTCAGTGGGTCCCAACAGTACCGGCATAAGTCTAAACATGACATCTAGTATGATTGACTACTCAATTAATGTATCACATGGCAGATACATAGATAACAACAAGATAGGGTCACTATACAGTGCAATGGGAATCACAAATTCCCAATTCATAGGGTGCACGCCCACACGCCCATCACCTAGCATGTGCGTAACCTCAATACCAATTACATAACATGTATTGCGGGGTTTCATACCCTCAACACTAATTTTACAAGAGTTACTTACCTTGAACGAGCTAATACTAATACCGATCACGCCAAACGATGCTCCAAAGATGCCATCCCGCGCGTTCCGACCTCCAAACGGGCAATTATCACTCAGTAGGAGCCCCTCGGGAAATTATCACTCAGTAGGTACCTCCGCTCACTGGGGGTGTGTACAGACTCCGGAGGGGCTCCTACAGCCCAAGCGCTATATCAATCCAATCATGACATAAATCAATGAGGCCCTCGGCCTATCTCAAACATGTTGCGGCGTGCAGCCCGCTCCCAAAAATAAACATGTTGCGGCGTGCAGCCTGATCCCATAATAAACATCACAATCAGGCCCTCAGCCTCACTCATAAACATCCTCACAATCAGGCCCTCGGCCTCACTAAGTCTTCAATCTCTTTGTCCTCTCTCTCTCTCTCTCAAGGCTCACAATGTCATGAAACTAGCCCAAAAATGATGATGTGATGCATCAATGAATAACAACAGAGACTGAGATATGATATGCATATGAGTGCGTATGACTGCGTATATAAAAAAATAAAAGCATATAACTCCACAACAGAAATGACCTCAGTGGGTCCCAACAGTACCGGCATAAGTCTAAACATGACATCTAGTATGATTGACTACTCAATTAATGTATCACATGGCAGAGACATAGATAACAACAAGATAAGGCCACTATACAGTGCAATGGGAATCACAAATTCCCAATTCATAGGGTGCACGCCCACACGCCCATCACCTAGCATGTGCGTCACCTCAATACCAGTTACATAACATGTATTGCGGGGTTTCATACCCTCAACACTAAGTTTACAAGAGTTACTTACCTTGAACGAGCCAATACTAATGCCGATAACGCCAAACGATGCTCCAAATATGCCATCCCGCGCGTTCCGACCTCCAAACGGCTCGAAACTGACCAACAAAAATTTAAATACATCAAACAATGCTAAAGGAACCAATCCCGATCATAAAATATCAAATCTTGAATCAAAGCCCGAAATCGGCCCGAAAGCCCAGCCCGAGCTCGCACCTCGAAACTTGACAGAACTCACAAAATTCGACAACTCATTCAATTAGGAGTCCAACCATACTAGTTTCACTCAAATTCGACTCCAATTCGATGTTCAAAACTCATTCAGCGGTGTATGGTGGTGATCTTCACTAACATGGTGGAGGACTTTCTCGAGGTTTTTATGGATGATTTCTCTGTTGTGGGGGATTCTTTTGAAGAGTGCTTGGACAACCTGGATAAGGTCTGGGTATGTTGTGAAGAAACTAACTTGGTGTTTAATTGGGAGAAGTGTCACTTTATGGTTGAGGAGGGAATTATCCTCGGCCATAAGATCTCCAAGAGTGGTATTGAAGTTGATAAAGTAAAAATTGAAGTAATATCCAAACTCCCTCCTCCTACTTCCGTCAAGGGAGTGAGGAGCTTTCTAGGTCATGCAGGGTTTTACCGCCAGTGCTTCAAGGATTTCTCTAAGGTGGTGAATCCCTTGTTCAAGCTATTGGAGAAACATGCCAAATTTGTGTTCAATGATGATTGTATGAAGGCATTTGAGCTACCCAAGTATAGGTTGACTACCACTCCTATTATTACCGCACCAAATTGGAGCTTACCATTTGAGCTCATGTGCGATGCTAGCGATGTGGCGGTTGGAGCGGTATTGGGCCAAAGAATTAACAAGATCTTCCATACGGTCTACTACGCTAGTAAGACCATGAACGATGCCCAAGTCAAACTATACGGTGACCGAGAAAGAACTCTTAGCCATTGTCTTTGCTATGGAAAAGTTCCTCCCGTACCTAATGGCTACCAAAGTGATTGTTCACACCGATCACGCGGCACTTCGTTACTTGATGAGTAAAAAAGGACTCTAAGGAGAGATTGATGCGGTGGGTACTTATTTTACAAGAATTTGACCTTGAAATCCAAGACCTCAAGGGGAGTGAGAATCAAGTGGCGGATCACTTATCCCGATTAGAGGAGGAGGGGAGGCCCCATGATGGCCTTGAGATCAATGATTCATTTTCGGACGAACAACTCCTTTCCATGTCTATGACCGGGATGCCTTGGTTTGCCGATTTGGCCAACTATCTTGTGAGTGGCATTGCCCCGAATGAGTTCTCTTCAAACCAAAGGAAGAAGCTCAAACGGGACTGCTTGGACTACTATTGGGATGAGCCATATCTCTTCAAAATTTGCACTGATGGTGTTATCCGGAGATGTGTTCTAGAAGAAGAACAATTGGGTATTCTTGAAGCTTGCCACTCTTCTCCATATAGTGGTCACCGTGGTGGAGTGAGAACTGCTACAAAGGTCCTAAGCTGTGAATTCTATTGGCCTACATTGTACAAGGACTCTAGCAAGCTCGTTAAGTGTTGTGATGATTGCCCAAGGGCCGGTGGGATCTCTAAGAAAAATGAGACGCCTCTCACCACCATCCTAGAGATTGATATTTTCCATGTGTGGGGCATCGATTTTATGGTTCCATTATTGAGCTCATATGGGAACACCTATATTCTAGTTGTTGTGGATTACGTGTCCAAATGGGTTGAAGTTGTGGCTTTGCCCAACAATGAAGCACAAAGTGTGGTAGCTTTCTTGAAGAAGAACATATTCACAAGGTTTGGCACCCCAAGGGCCATCATTAGTGATGGGGGATCACATTTTTGCAACAAAGCCTTTGACACTTTACTCTCCAAGTATGGTCTCACTCACAAGGTGTCGACCCCCTATCACCCCTAGGAAAGTGGACAGGTTGAAGTCTCCAACCGGGAGATCAAGAGTATTCTGTCAAAGACGGTCAATGCAAACCGGACTGATTGGTCAAGGAAACTTGACAATGCTCTTTGGGCCTACAAAAAATCTTACAAAACTCCAATTGGTATGTCTCCGTATCGGTTGGTGTTCGGGAAAGCATGTCACCTCCCGGTGGAATTAGAGCATAAGGCCATGTGGGCGTTGAAGAAGTTGAACCTTGAGTGGGATGTAGCTGCAAATCTTCGGGTGGAGAAATTGAATGAACTTGATGAGTTCTGGTTCCATGCTTACTCCAGTTCGTCCTTGTATAAGGACAAGATGAAGTACGTCCATGATAAGTATATTCAGAACAAATAATTCAAAGAAGGTGATCCTTGTCATTTTATTCAACTCTCGGTTGCGGATGTTTCTGGAAAAGCTAAAATAAAGTGGAGTGGTCCTTTTGAAGTGGTACGTGTGACTCCTTTTGGTGCCATATATTTGAAAAATAAGAATGGTGAGATATTTAGAGTCAATGGGCACCCGGTGAAGCACTATCTTGGTAAGGTTGACGATGTCCATGTTGTGGCATTTCTCTATTTCAAGTGAATGATGGTAGCATGCGTCGTGCCGCGACATTAAATCAGGCGCTTCTTGGGAGGCAACCCATGTGTTTTTTTTTCTCTTGATTTTCTTTTTTGGATTAGGCATTGTTTTGGGCTAACTGGTTGTGAAGTGTATACAGGAATATGGGTGTGCAGTATAGGAAATTTTCAAGGAAAAAAGTGGCTAAGTGTTGAAGTTGTGTGGACCGCACTAGAATTATGTGGACCATACAAGCACTTTACGGCCGCACAATTCTGTGTGCGGTCACACAACTGGAAAGGGGAAAATGTCAAGTCTTTAAAGTTTGGCCTAACAAAAATCCTTAAGAATTCGAGGCCGCAGTAAATTTTAAGCGGACCGCACCACAAGTTCAAGCAACAGGTAAAGAGTGCGGACCACACCAAAATTGTGCGGCCGCACTCAGGTAAGTTGGTGGGCTAGTCGGTCAAAGTATAAATAGAACTTTTCTTGGCTTTTCACATTTTACACACTTCAACCTCTGAAGCTAGCTAAGCAGAATGCACCTTTCCTTTGTTCTCAATTTAATCTCATTTCATCAAGTGTTGAATTCCTGCTACATCTTCATTACTGGTATGTTGATTTCAATGATTTAATTTCATCTTTTTCTTTTTATTTTTCTTTGTTTTAGTTTTCTTTTTTCCCCTATAGTTAGGTTCATGTCTAAAATGTCAATTGATGATTAAATTGTTCTTAGCATCATGTGGATAGAGTTTGAATGCTTAAATGAGGCTTGGGTTAGTCGTTTTTCATGCTTAATTGCTAAAAATCTTTATTAATTAGTCAAATCCTTGTGTAGATCGTAAGTCAGTGCCCCTGTGATTTGAATTATGCGGCCGCACACATTTTTGTGCGGTCCGTACTAGGGTATGCGGTCGCATACATTTTTGTACGGTCCTCTATACCCTAGGTTTAGAGCACTTTTGGTTGATGAGTTTGTGCGGTCCGCGGTGGAATTGTGCAGCCGAATCAATTTTGTGCGGTCCGCACAACTCAAACTTCAGAGACTCAACACAACAATATGCGGCCGCACTCAAAATTGTGTGGTCCGCAATGGGTTTGTTCGGCCGCACTGAGGTAACTTTAGAGACCCAATAGTATGAACCTGGGGTCTCCGTGTCCGCACTCAAAATTGTACCGTCTACAATGGACATTATGCGGCCGCATTCATTTTTGTGTGGTCCACACTGGGCAGTTTGCGGCCGCACTTAGTTTTGTGTGGTCCGCACTGCCCATTTCTGAGAGTTGTGTATTGCATTGTCAATCTTGATTCTATACACATTGTGAGCCCCAATTCTAACTGACATTCACTACTAGTATGTTGCAGACAATGGTGTGTTCATGTGGCAGAGAAAATACTGCCAAAGGGAGGGCAGAACCTTCCCGAGGCCGGGGTCGAGGTAAACCCAAAATGCCACTGTCAGTCCAAAAGGTCTTGAGCAAGAAAGTTACACTCAGTAGACCACCTCCGAAAACCTCATACACCAGTGAGTACCTCCCATCTCGAGAAACTTCTGAGGGTGACTCAATGCAAGCACAAAAGGATGCTCAATCACAACAATTCCTCGGGAGACTCCGCTTGGTCAATGAAGAAACTTCCTCATCTAGTTCGTCTGAAGGTTCAGAGGGGGGGGGGTAGTCAAGCATATGAACCCTCACCTCCACCTGATACAGCTACTCCAATTAACTTGGATGATGATGATGAGGTCCCAGACGATGGGAGAGGGGTGATACTACTATTAGGAGCTTGGAAAGATCAAGGAAGTCGGAGGTATGGGCAGACAGATTCGTCAGTGAGAAGGCATATGCTAAGTTCAGAGAATGGTGGTTCCAAAGGTCGCTCACTCTTGATCGACAATTCTTGACAAAGGATTTGAGCAAGCACAACCCAAATGTCCTCTAGCAATTTGAAGAGCGAAATGGATGGAAATGGTTCAACGGCTGCATGCAATATGCAAATGAATACCTAGTCAAAGAGTTCTATGCCAATGTTGCCCATATAAAAAAGGGCACCAAGGTGACGAAGGTCAGGAATTTAAAAATCCTCTTTGATGCCTAAGCACCGAACAAATATATAGGACTTGAGGAGGTGGAAGCAGTGCAATATTTGGAGAAGCTAGCTATAGGTGATGCAGTTTGCCCGTGGCTAGCTGAGATACTAGCAATTCTGGGGATACCACCTCCATGGCTCACAACAGGAGTTCAGATAATCCGAGCCACCCTAAACTTTGAAGAAAAAGGGTGTCAAACATTCGTGTGTATCCGTCTGGATCCATGCCTCCACGAAAACATCCTTCCACTTCCCCATGCAGTATTAGTAGCTTCCATCATGGCCGGGTATCCTATAAATGTAGGAGACTTGATGTCCTACAACATTTAAAATGCGGTCCAGAAATAGGAGAGGTCATATCCTACCCCAATTTCTTCGCAGAATACTTGCAAGATCAAGAGGTAGAATCGAGGCACTTTGATGTTGAGGTGAAGGCTCAGAAGCCTTTTTCATGGTACCACCTCCAGGGAGCGGACAACCCTAAGTTCAAGGGTAAAGATACTACCTCTACTGGCTAGTCTGAAGATCCAGGAGTAGTGGCCACTGGTTCAGTTTCTGAGCCCTCCACAGCAGGCGGTACTTCTACCGAAACAGTAGCCATGCCTCCTTCATCCTCTGGACCATCTGACTCAGCTAGACTTTCAGTTCCACTCTCAATGCCGAACTCATCTACTTACCATCAGACTGCGCAGTGAGTCTCACAAACACTGGCGAGTCTCAACAACTGGATGCGGGCAGCTACCACAAAGCTGACTGTCATATCAAGTGCTGTTGCAACACAGCCATCAGCCCCAGAGCCTCAGGTACCTTCATCAGTGGAGGACTCACTGAAGAAAATTCTAGACAACCAGAAGAAGATCCTAGAGACTGTATATACTCATGGAAAGATCATCAAGGATTTGGGGAAACTGGTGAAAAAGATGCGGAAGACTCAGGCATCAAAGGAGTCGGTGGACAAGTTGAGCAAAGAGGTTGAGAAGATTTCTTCTGCCGAAGATCTTCCATTGGACCTACTCATGGAGCAGTCAGTTCTAGCAGCACCTGCAGCAGTGCCAGAGACATCAGAGGGAGTAACCGACCAGTCTGAGGAGCCGACTACAACTACACACACTACTGAGGAGTTGATATAGATACTTAGCAACCCACCAGTCCCTCAGTCAGAAGATGTTGAGATACAGTTAGAGGAGACAGAGGGTGCTGAGGACCCCATGCAGGCTGAGGACACCACACATGCTGAGGACTCGACGCAGACTGAGACCACCTAGGGAGTTTTCTTTACTCTCTACCCCTTTCCTGTTCTTATTTTTGATTATCATTGAGGAGAATGCTCATTTTCATTTGGGGGTGGGTTCATTTTGATTGACATTTGGTATGTAATAACTATTACTATTTTTTAAATCTGGTATGTATATATTTTTCCCATTTGATGTATATATTCATTTCCCTTATGTATATACTCGCCTTACTTCATTTTGTATATATTCAGTTTACTTTCCGTAATCTACTTCATAACTTCTTTAGTTTGTTTTTCTTTAGTATCATAACTTCTTATTTACTTTAGTAGCTTCTTTTTAATTTGTTAGATTCTTTTGATATTTTGTGTGAACAATAAGCCTTTGGTTTTCTTAATGCCACGGTTCTTTCCAAAGGTGGATGTTGTGTGAACCGGGTGGATCTTCCCAACAATGGATGGCGTGAAAACTTTCTTAAGGGATTGAGTCCGTTTTATTTTATGTTTTGGTAGATACAGTAGTAATGAATAAAAGTGTCTCAAGCAGGCTTCACTTGGTGTACTAACACATTTACCTTTGACTATATGGTTAGAAACAAAGTTGTTGGCATAAAACAGCCGTAGTTGTGACCTTTAGACTCTTGTGTTGACTTAAACAATCATCGATTGGTTCATTTGAGCTATTTGTGATTTTCAATCTTAGCTAGGGTTGTTCTGGGCCCTCAACTATGTTCTCTTTAACAATCCAGCAGCTTGAGAGGTGAGGTATGGAATTTCAAGTCCAAGTCCCGTGCCAATAAGTCTATAACTTTCCCTGAATGTTTGTCTAGGCGAAATTCTAAGTGTAGCTTGACTTGAGAAATGATTGTAGCCTCTCCTTGACCCAATTTGAAACTTGAAAGCTTCCGTTCCTACCAATGTGATATCCCTAGTCAACCCTTTTGAGCTGAAGCCCTTTTTCTTTCAATAACCACGTTACTAGCCTTTATCTGTTTTATAATGACCCTCTCTTGGCACCCGATCTTTCCGTAGTATTCTTTATAGACAATTAGCAAAAGCATAAGTTTGGGGGAGAGACGAGAAATTTGAAAGTGATAAAATATACAAATAAGAAAAAGAAATGAAGAAAAGGGAAGGCAAACAAAAGAAAGAAAGGCCAAAAAGAAAAATGTCAAAAAGAAAGTGAATAAGGTAGAAAGTTGAAGGGATTCAAAGAAAACAATGATGAAAGGCATGGAGTGATTAGCAAAGGAGAAAAATGATTGTCATGGTCAAGAAAGATTGACATTACGTCTCTCTAGTTCCCCTAAGGAAGAAGAAAATGACTCAACGAGTCAAGAAAGTATGAGCCGGAAAGAAAAAATGGAGTGCTTAAGGAAAGATGAAACCATCATATTCCGAAAATTCCTACCTTGATCCAAAAGCCTTCATAACATTCCCGCAAAATTCATATATGATTTCAAGTTGAGTGATCTTGCATTGGTGGTAATTTACATAAGGGTCAACCTTATGGTACTTAGAGCCGGACTTGTGACATTCTTTTGAGATAGATGAGCGAACTTCTTCACAATCCTTGTTTCAAGTGTTACATTCTAAAGTGATATTTTCTCATGGAGAGTAGAGGAAGAGGAGTTTGGGATCCACAATGACCTATGTGATAGAGCGAGCTTCCTTGATGAATAAAGTCAACTCTTGATGCTCTTGTGTCACATTAGAACTATGGTACTCAAAAGTCAAAACATTGTGTTGTTGATAATTCATTTGTGTTGTGGGTAATTGTCAGTCCCAATTGATGCATGATTGATTCACCTTAGGCCAGCTGAAATATCCTTTTTTCTAGTGGAGGTGGGAAATACCTTATTTTCTTGAGGACAAGCAAAAGCTTAAGTTTGGGGGAGTTTATAAGTAGGGATTTTGACCTCTTTTTTGCCCTCTTTTACTTGTGTTTTAGGTAAAAAATGCTTAAAAGTATTTCCGGACACTAATGAAATGTGCTTTCTTATAGAAATTGTTCAATATGAGCCGAAAGAATCAAAATCAACTCATAAAGTAGTCAAAAGTTGAACAAGAACCAAAACAGGACAATGAGATCAATTGTGTGGACCGCATAATTCTGTATGCGGCTGAAAAAGAAGGTTCAGAGACTTGGCTTTGTGCAACTAAAGAGGTGCGGACCGCACAAATATTGTGCAGCCGCAAAAGCCATTGTGTGGCCACGATCAAAACTCTGCGGTCCACAAGAATTGAGATTCAGAGACTTATCAATTTGGTAACATAAAGGAGTGTGGACCGCACCAATATTGTGCGGCCGCAAAAGCCATTGTACAGCCGCATTCAATATTATGCGGTCCGCTATGAACGCGAATCAGAGAGTTGGAAACTTGGACAAAATAAAGTAGTGAGGAGCGCACCAAAAATGTGCGGCCGCAGGATGTCAAGTGCGGTCACACTTACAATTGTGCGAACCGCGATGATGAAGATTCATAGAGTTGTTTCAAGCCAAAGTCAAGGAAGTGTGGACCGCATCATTTTTATGCGGCTGCATAATTATGAGCGCGCCCGCACTCAGAATTGTGCGGTCCGCAAAAGTCCAGCTCAAGCCAGAACTCAAAGTGAAGAACACGGACCACACCACAATTATGCGGCCACGAAAGAAAGTGTGCGGCCACACTCAGAATTATGCGGCCGCACAACCTCCACAGGGACATTTTTGTCAGATACTTTCAGCTTAGTATAAATAGAACTTTTTGTCATTTTTTAGGTTAAGTTATGTTTTAGGGGAGCACTTGAGTTGCCTACTTTTACTGCTTTTGGCATTTTTGTACTCGATTTGTCTTTAAACACTAGATTTTCTTCCCATAATCTAATATTATGGATTTTATATTTATTTTTTCTTTAATTTCTTCAATTTCCATGAGTAGCTAAACCCATAGTTAGGGTTGTAACCCAACCCTAGTGTGGGTATTTTACGGGTGTTTGATTTAGGGCTTGAATGTGAATGGGTCAGTGATATTTACCCTAGTTTTTACTAGAACTCAAGAATTAATGGTTGCAAACATTGATTCATGTCTAAATGAGTTAGTCTCTACTTGAGAAAGTGGGACTAAGTCTAGGAAAGCTAGGCTAACAAGGAATTGGGGTGAACTCAAGAAATTGATAACCCCAATTAAATGGTTAAACCTAGAGATAGTAATACCCGACTTGAGCTAATATCACTTGATCTGTATGAATACCCATTTGGACTTGAGAAAGTCAAATTTGAAAAAATCACTCAAACTACCGAGAGGTATAAAGTGAGTAACCGGATGTGATAGCTATATTGAAATCCCAACTAATCAAGCTTGCACTAGATTTTACAACCCGTTAGATAACCACCTAGGTAGAAGTCACGACCCTAGTCCCTTTAAACATTTGAAAAACCAAAATAAAAATTTTGTACTTAGCTTTATTTATTGCAGTCATTAGAATTAAAATAGAATTAGAATATCAACCAAACTTGTGGAAGTGAAATTAGATTCAAAACTCGAAACTCGCTCAGATATAAACCTAATTCTAATCATTAACTCCCTGTGGATTCGATCCCGACCTTAGTTGGGTTATTATTGCATCGACCTCCTCGCTACTCAATAGTAGTGTAGGTTTGGACTCGATCAATTTTATCAATATGTCACGACCCAAAATTTTCTAGTCGTGATGGCACCTAACCCAACCCGCTAGGTAAGCCAACTAATAACTATCAAATTTCAATAATCTTAGTAAGTCTATTAATAGAATAAATTATCTGAATCTATTACATTTTCCAAGGACTGGTAGTACAAATCATGAGCTTCTAAGAATAGAGTTTACAAGCGGAAATGAAATAAATGCATAGTATGTTTGAAAAGTACATAAACAATACAATTTAATCCAAGGCTACCCCGAACAACAGAGGCAGATGCAACATGGACGTGAGTGCATCTTCAAATCCAGCAGCCATCAAATACGACGATGCCACATCCAATATCTGCACACAATGTGCAGAAGTGTAGTATCAATACAACCGACCCCATGTACTGAGTAAGTAACAAACCTAACCTTAGGTTGAAAGAAGTGAAGAGCTATTACAAGGTCGGGTCTCAAACCGGTATTCTACAACAGTTCACATCAGCATAGTACAAACAGTAAAGAGGTATCTCCGAAGAAAAAGGGCTAAACGACTTTCACAGTTTCAGAAAAATAGGCATGCTTTTCAAATATTTTAGTGAAACTCAGTTCTTTTACAGAAAATACCATAAATACAGGTAAGTTTGAAAATTGTGATTTTTCTCAAAATCCTTTCAACAATAAGTAAGAAGTTTCATTTTCTTTTCCAAATATCAAGTGCAAAAACACCTCGTTGTACCCACATACCAATGTGTGTAAAAAAAGTCATGAATCACGGGATACTATATAACATGAGGAAAAATGCATTTTCTATGCATGTATGTCAAATGCATATCAAATGCGATGCAACTCAGTGATAAAACCATATGCAATCTCTCAGAGCATCAATTCACTCAGTCCTCCCAGTCACTCATATACAACCCCTCGGATAAGCATCACTCATATATAGCCCCTCGGTCAAGCATCACTCAGTAGGTACATGCACTCACTGGGGGTGTGTACAGACTCCGGAGGGGCTCCTACAGCCCAAACGCTATATCAAGCCAATCATGGCATAAATCAATGAGGCCCTCGACCTATATCAAACATGTTTCGGCGTGCAACCCGCTCCCAAAAATAAACATGCTGCGGCGTGCAGCCCGATCCCATAAATAAACATCACAATTAGGCCCTCGGACTCACTCATAAATATTCTCACAATCAGACCCTCGGCCTTGCTCAGTCATCAATCTCTCCAATCTCTCTCTCTCTCGGGGTCACAATGTCATGAAACTAGCCCAAAAATGATGATGTGATGTATCAATGAATAACAACAGAGACTGATATATGATATGCATATGCGTGCGTATGACTAAGTACATAAAATAATGAAAGCATATAACTCCACAACAGAAATGACCTTAGTGGGTCCCACTAGTACTGGCATAAGTCTAAACACGACATCTAGCATGATTGACAACTCAATTACTATATCACATGGTGGAGACACAGATAACAACAAGATAGGGTGACTATACAGTGCCATGGGAACCACAAAGTCCCAATTCACACGGTGCACACCCACACGCTCGTCACCTAGAATGTGCGTTACCTCAATACCAATCACATAACACGTATTGCAGGGTTTCATACCTCAACTCAGGAATCCTCCATTTAGCCTTAAACACAACAAGCGCCCCAACATCCATTTCGGAAATGACGGGCTCAGGATCGTCATCAGGAGGGTTCTTGAATCACAGACCGAGTCTTCCTTGAAGGTGGAATTATCTCATCCACAGTGGGAAAATTCTCGTCTTCCACAATGGCTATCCATTCTTCATGAGAGGGCATATCCATTTCTGATGCAACGGGATCAGTAGTTCTATCAAGGTTAGAAAATGCACTAGCCATTTCTTCTCTGGTTACGTATATGAGGAGTGCAAAGGTGAAGGGGGTAACAATGGCAGGAAACGTTAAAAGAAGAGAGATGGAGATGTAAAAATCTGAAGGAGGAGAAGAGAAAGCATGGGGCTTTTCAAACGGTTAGGAAATGCAGCAACCAAATCGAGAAGTTCCCTTCTCTATTTATAAGAATACCGGCACCCTGAGCGGGAAAACCAAACGCCTCCACATTAATTCCAAAACATAGAGGCGCAGGAAACAATGTAATGTATAGGGAACGTGCGCCATAATGATGCATGACGAAATACCGTCATTTCAAACAACCGTAAAGGTCATGTATGGCTCTCAAAGCGTCACATCATTACCTCTCCATAAAGGGTTCACCCCTCGACCAAGATGCTCAGATCTCTCAAATTGCAAACTGGCGAGGTCCGCCCATCGAGCTCTCCCAAAGATGACTCCGACAAGCGGAGGGACTAACTTTATGGGTCAAAATATGATCAAAAGAATTCTATTTAAGGAAGGACGACCAAGAGTCAATCAAGCCGAAGTTATGTACGAGAAGTAGTATACATGCGAGTAGCGCAGCTACAGTCGAGGTCGAGCATTATGATCGACTCAAATGTCTAGCTCAGCAATTAGATACTTTGGAGGAATATTACACAGGATATTCTCAAAACTTGGGTACTCTGGTTTGAGACCGTTGGGTAAGAGAAATGTCTTATATAAGTAGTAAGAGAGAGGACTTCAAGGAGGTAGGGGGGGGGTTTGGCTGTAGAAAGAATACAGACACACCTCTTTTAGAGGGGAGACGGTCTATCACTTTATGCTCTTCGCCAAAAGGAGAAAGGTTCTAAGATTCTTGTATTCGTCTATCCATCAACTCTACTAACCAATGTGGATCCGTCTTGCTCGGGATTGGGTGAATCTTTTCCTTTATGTACATTTTGTTGTCATTCGATGTTATTCAATGTATAGTCTTTTTCTCATACTATAGAATTCGACCGCAATTATGGACGATATTTATATTCTACTATACTTTTACATTTTCGTTGTCCATCTCAGATCTGGAATTGATTATCTTTAACTAGAATGTGCCCATTATATTCTTATTTAATTAGTTTAACAAACAGACATGAAACTTTTTGGTCAAACAATATTATTATGCAATGAGAACAAAGCTCAGTTCGAATGTCTAAATGAAATATACTATTAAGTTAAAGGGGTTGTCGACAGAGGCAAAGCTACACCATTCTAAGGGTGGTCACCCCTTAGAAGAAAAATTACACCATGTATATATGTTAAATATTATAAGTTACAGGTATATAGCATATAAGCTTGAGCACCCTTATAAAAATTAAAGACTTTGCCACTGAGATTCATGTATTATGCCATAAATTAAAAAATGGCAAAGATCTAATTTCTATTGTTGAAACTATTTTGCGGTGAAGTGAGGAGGTGTCTAACATCAAAGTAAAGAAAAAATGCTACTACAAAACTCACTAATCTAATAAACCATTCGACAAGAAAAATCCAAGGGAAAATGTGGAGGGAAGGGGAGGGAGGGGGTAGTGGATGGATGATGTATTACTGATTAAGAGGTTAAGAGATCGATTAATGATTGGGTTACTTAGCAAGATAAGGCATATTATGATTACGTTAGATGGTACGCGTGCTCATGAAACAAATACTACTTCATTAAACCAACCAAATCAAGATTTTAAAATATTTTAAGTCTTTTATAAAGTAATCAAATCTAAGCCCCCCCACAAAGTGGAATTGAACACTTTAGAAAGGAATAGAGGAGTGCGTGACATATAGAATGAGTAGTGGACAAAGAATTAGTATAAAAAGCATATATACTTTAAGCTGCCTTTTGCACAGTAGAAGATCCTCTGGTGGCTTCACGTTAGCGCACCTCTAATGTTTCGTTCTCGCATTGGATAAGATATTCATAAATTATTTCTACTTAACTTTATCTTTATAAAAGAAGAGGAGAAGGTTTATTTTGTAGAATTCCAGCTGCTTTCACCAGGATATATCATGTGTCGTGCCAAGTGCAACTAACCGAATATTTTCTACTTCTTCCTTCTTCCTTCTTTTCTTCATTTTTTTTCTTCCTTAGATGTGTTTTAAATATCATAATAAATTTAGCTACACAACTAATATTATATGATATGTGTAAGATCATAAATTTAAAAAATATTATAACCATATAAATGTCATAATATGTTTACACACACAAAAAAAGGGAATGAAATATGTCAAACGCCATGCATAAATTTTAAAGATAGCTACCAATAAATAGGTGCTTTGATTTCTTTCATATGCTAAATACAAGAGGGGCCATCATTTGGATTTTCATCCCTCATGAACAATATTCTACGCTGAGAGTCTATTAAAATAACGTCTTTATATTCATAAGATAAGAATAAGATTTGTGTATATATTATTATTTCCAGATTTTACTTTGTGAAATTATACTGTATTTACTGTTGTTGTTGAACAAATCTTTTGGGCTCCTCTAGTTTTAAGTAAGAAATGGGTTGATTAAAGAAAGAAAGTGTATTTCTAACACTTCATCGTTTTAATTTATGAAGCATAATTTAATTTACATGGGACTTAAAGAAAAAAAAGAATGACATTTGAAACTTATGACTTTAGATGTTATGAAATTTTTCTTTGGTTATAAAAGCACACCATTATTGATAAACTAGAAACTTTTACATTTTCCTTTTAAAATAAACTAATAAGAAAGTATTCTTTTCGGTCCATAATAAGTTATTTTTTAGTATTTGAGATACAATGTAAAAATGTACGAACTTCTAGAGAAATAAAGATTTACTTCCTTTGTTCACCTTTACTTATCCACTATTGACTTTACATACCCCTTAAGAAATAATAAATGAAGTACATAATTTACCATGACACCCATATTAATTGGTGTATAATCTTAATGGGTTTGAAAAGTGATTTGCAATGAGTAATTAATGCTAAGGACAAAATAGGAAAAATAGATAGATTTTCTTTTGATATACGAAAGTGGACAAGTAAAATTAAAAATCTATTTTTAGAATAGTGGACAAGTAAGAACGGAGGGAGTATTCACTAAATTACCTTTAATTAATTGTTACTTTGACACATCACGATATGTAAAAAAGAACAAATCTTAAAAAAATAAAATTAATTCTTACATTTATTTTAGACTAAAATAAAAAGGTCAAGAAATCACTCAGTGAGTATTACATAAAACGAAAAAAGAGAGTATAAAATTACTATTACATACGTGCCTCAATTGAACTTGTCCAGTTTAAAAGAAGACATAAAACATCAGCTTTCACAAATATTGTGTTCATCACAAATATATATATATGGAAATTATAATCCATCTGTCATGAACTGAGAAACCTCTTCTGGCCATATTAGGCAAATAAAGATCCATGGAAAACGAACAAAAGAGGAAAGAGAAAAAAGAGAATATAAATTATAAAGCTGCTCGTAAAAGGCAAAAGATGTTTAAAATTACAAGAAGCATCGACAACAACAGTAGTAATTTGAATTTATGGTCTCTGTCAAGTTAGTTAGTTGAGTTATTGGGAAAATAAGATATCCATAAATTCAATGGTTTTTATCTTTTCTCTCTCATATATCCTGTCTGTTATGTTTAGACCTGCTGTGGGAAGTTCCAAAGTAGTCCATCCGTTTCGTCAATATCTATGAATTTATTTGTGTTGGCACCAAGTTTAGAATTTTTTTTTTAAATTTTGTGGTAAGCATATTATTTTATATTTATTTTATGTGATATATTTTGATTGGACACTAATTTAAGAAAAAAAAACTTTTAAACTTACGATATAAATAAGACATAAATTTATGTGGCAATAGATTATGAGCAATGTATGCATAATATTCATTGAGCTTAAAATAATTACTTTTCTCTACCTATTTAAAAACTATTTACAATATTTACCTATCCAATTTAAACTAATTACCTAGTTTACTACCCACCCAACCCAATTTTTTTAACCTACTTGACTTAGATTAGCTTGATTTAACTTGGCTTGGCTTGAATGAACAATTTAGTAACGTAGTCATTTGACTGGGTTAAGAAAAAAATGGGTAGGGGTGGGTAATTATTTTCTATGGGATGGGTAGTTGCTAATTTTCATCTCATTAAGGGTACAATTACAAGTTTAAAGTTAAATTATTTTTAAATATAAATATATCACTCATTTTGAGATAGACTAAAAAGAAAATATATCACATAAATTGAAATTTCTAGCAAACACAATATTTATGTGCTTATAAAATATTTCAAACTTGGGTTATAAAATAGACATTTATAAAAGTAGGGATAAAGTCTGCTTACACACTAACTTTCTCAACCATTACTTGTGAAACTTTATTGGGTATGTTATTATTGTTGTGTTATAAAATACTCCTATGTTCACTTTTAATTGTTCACTTTAAACTTTCCTCACCCCTTAAAAAACAATAAATATAGTATGCATTTTACCTTATAACCCCTTGTAATGATAGCATTTCAAAGAGTTTTTGAGAAATAATTTTGAAAATAAATAATTAATGATAAGGGTAAGACAATAAAAGAAGTTTGTCTTTCTCTTAATTTGTTAAAATAGATAAATAAAAATAAAAATATATTTTTACTATAATGGACAAGTAAATGGAGAAAGTATATTATAATATTTTTGCTATTACAAATCCTTTTTACAATTTTAAGTTAAAATATTTTAAAATTCTATAGATGCTATTACTCAAATGCTATCTCAGACAACCAATATAGTTCAACATTGTTACAGAGAGGCGAATCAGGTTGCTTTGCTGATGCATTGTCAAAATGGAGTATGGAAGATTACTCCCTAGCTCTGTTCTGTTGTAACCTCGGTTTTGTTTTGAAATAAAAGGCAGCGTCTCCTTAAGGCGCAAATTACAGGAAAAAAAAGCTAAAAAGGAATAAGATTACAAAGGGAAATGGAAGGAGTATATTATATTTGTGGATAGGGTGTTTTAAAGAAAGAGATAAACACACATTTATTCCTTACGTGAGTGGGGTTCTTGCTATATAAAGGCCAAGAGACTCTCCATCACTTCTCACATATCAAAATCACAAAATTACTTTTCTTCCATTCTAATGAAACAGTGTCAGCTGCTATTCTTTCAAATCTAGGGTTCTTTCTCATGTCTTCTGTCGCCCGGAGAGAATTGAAGCCAACATTTCAGGTTAACTATAGGGGTAAATAAAGGGAGGTGACAGAAGAGAGTGAGCACACATGGTGTTTTCTTGCATATGATCATATGCTTGAAGCTATGTGTGCTCACTCTCTATCTGTCACCCCCACCACTCTCTCTCTCTTATTCTTCTTCTCTCTCTAGATTTCATTCTGTTTTATGTTGTGCGCTTCTGTGTTTTTCAGCGTCTAATATTGTTGGAATGGTACTCAGGGACGGATCTAGGAGGCCGAAGGGGTAACCCTTTCATCGAAAAAATTACACTGTATATTACAAGTCCAAAATTACTTATTAGGTATATAGTAGTTGTTGAATCTCATTGGCTTCATGCATTTGTTTTTTAATATTCTGAATCTCCTTAGTAAAAATTCTGGCTTCATGCTTGTTCAGGATCGTTCATTCATGCTGATTGGGTTTTACTGTTGGTGGATCTGGTAATTAATAAACTTTTTCTTCATTTATTTGTATATTTGTTTACTATAACGGAAAGTTTTCCACCTTTGTGCATTTCTCCGAGGTTTTCTGCATAAACTGATTCACCTCATGTTTCAGTGGTTTCCTCAATTACACACCCTTTTCTCTATAATTGTTTATCCGCTCTTTTGGTAATTTCTTGCACTTTCATCAGGAAAAAGTTCAAGAAATATATGTAATTATTGCCTTTCTAGTTTAAATTTTATCCCAATCTGTCTCTTGTATTCGCGTTTCAAGAAAACCGAGTACCTAGTGTTTTATGAACATGTTTCAGTTCCTTCCATCTTAATGATCCCAAGTGACAAAGAACGTGGCTTACTAATCCAACGGAAAAGTTGAGGGAACAACTTGTTTATCTTAATTATTTAGAGATTATAAATGTGAATTGTGTGGCTGATTTAATTATACGTTTCAAGTTTTGGTTTTATCCGAAACAGTGCTGTTTTTAGTTTTATTTTCCATTGGAAATTGATTACTGTTGATTTGATTTAAGCAAGTACAATAAGAAGGGAACCATGGATTTCTAGGTTGAGATTAATCCATCATTTTCAAGATCCCGTCTTTGATTGATACAAGTTTTAATTAGTGGGAACAAGTCAATCGAGTTTCTTTGTTCTTCTCTGATCTCCTTTGTGCCTGTTTTTCTAAGTGACGACTGTTAGCCTGAACTATTGTGTGTATGACTCTTTCATAATTAAATTCACTATTTTGTAATTCCAGACCAGAAACCTGTTCACTTATCTCAATAATTTGGGCAACATTATTCCTTTTGGATTATTTTAGAGTCCCTTACCTGTTGAGTGTACTAGTTGTGGTATCCTTACATTTTCTTGAACCATCCTCACTTCATCAACTGCGCGATTGAGTTAAATCAAGTATCTGTTTTTATTTATATGGTATCACAGCCAGACCATTCTCTTTATTGCTTGGTTATCCTATACGTCTCATGTTATATTATCCTCACTTTAAATGTCTAGTCCTAGGCATGTCGAGGAGGCGAAAGGTATTAGATTCCCTCATTGGTTGAGAATGTTTGTGCAGTTGTATCCTTATTCTTAAAAACAATTCTCAACTTATAAGCTAATTGTTGGAATTGAGATAGACTCGAGAGCCAAGGTCATTCATCTTTTCTTCACAAATTATCACACTTTTTGCAAATGTTTTTGTAGTTACTTCTAAGTTCTAGTAATACTACTTGATGTTAACTATTCCCATGTTATTTTGTGGTGGTGGTGAACCGGTTGATTTTAAGGGTAATGGTGTTGTTCTTCTCAGGTTAATCTTGGAAACATGTGTATCCACAGTCTGAACTAGTTTACTCCTATCTAAATGTGCCATTAACCCACTCCTTCAAGGTTTATCTTTTGCCTAGAAAGCATCTAAGTGGTTATTTTGACTTACTTAGATCCTCTGGTAGTGCAGCTGAAACAGCGATGATTTGTACTATCAAAACAGCGACGAATTGTTTGTTCTTCTATTTTGAAGAGTCGCCGATGTTCTTGCTAAATGGGGAGTAGAAGAGGGGGAAGCTATCTTTTATTCATCTGCAAATCTGCCCAAAAATGCAGTTGGAGCCTATTTTCTTGACAAAGCTCAAATGCCTCCGATCAGGAACATACAAAGGAAGTGTTTTGTACATGGTACACACTGATTCTTTTGTCTTTTTGGTAGTGCACATAAGATTGGAACCTTTATCTTCTTTTTTTTGTAGCCTTCAGATAAGGAACAATCCCATAAGTAGTTTATTTTTATATCTTAGAAGAACCATCAATAAATGGTGGTATTAATTAAATGTACATGTAGCTCAATTAGTAGAGCTTTGGTTTATGCCCCCTCTACATTGGTGTTTGTTCTCTTTTTGAAGGTTATGGAGGGATAAGCCACCAAAGGCGTAGAATTATTAATTAAAAAAGGAGTCACATATCCCTCCATAACCTTCAAAAAGAGAACAAACTGATGTACGTCACGATTCAAACCCAACTGTCAAGGTGTTCTTCGCTTTAGCCCGACTCTTTCGGGCCACTCCAAGGTTTTTGGGCCACACAATTATGTCCCCTTGGGCTTAACCTAGAAGGTGGCTCAATAGTTTGAATTCTAAACTCGCCGTTATCTTTGCTCTAACTTGTTTTTCCCATTCAATGTAGGATTTGTCTAAGGCAAGTTTCACATAAAACCTCATTTTGAGTTCAATCGCCTGTGGTCCATTGGCGGTACGAAGTGGAAAATGGAAGAACTGCTGCTTTCAAGAGTCGATCTAATCTCAGATTCGAACTTTTTATTAACGACCGAAGAAATGCTTAATGTTTGGGTGAACCCAAAGAGTTTGAGTAGAGCCACATCTAAGAAAAGTGTTTTGAGTGAAATAAAACGTTTGTGTAAAGCCAGATATAACCTCGTTTTGCAGTAAGTAGTAGTTATGGATCCTGTAGACGATATGTCATGACATCTATACTGCAACTGGCATGGATTGACTTTAATTGGAGTATAATGTAATGTCTAGCTTTATATCCCTTCTTTCTCGTGCCCTTGAGGCTAAGATTACAGAATTTGTTGAATTAGAAACTTGTACTACTATCTAATATGTATGAAGCAAGATTTTATATTTTTATGTGACACTCAATTTTGTGTCACCCATTGAATTTATACTTACATTTAAAAAAAAAATTAATTGATTCCCAATTTTTTGGTAACTTCAAACACATACATTTTTCTCTTCTTCTTTACTATTTTTTTTTTTAATTCTTTGTGCTTATAGTTTTTTCTTCTTCGTTGCAAAATGGGGTTGTTAAGTTTGTTGTTGTTATAATTTGATGATTAAGATTTAATCTTTATGATATTTGATGAAAGTTATAATTCAAATTTGAGATCATTTGGAGTAAATTTAGACATTGAATCGTGTATTGAATTGTTGAAATTCGAAGAAAAGGTTTATGTTTCGGAACTTAAGATTCGAATTTAATGTGACAGTCAAAAGATTGAACTGCTTAATAATCGAATTTTTAAATAGCATTGAAGAGATTAAACTATTTAGATTCGAATACTGAAGTTGCATTTGGAATATAGAAGAACTTGGGATTTAATTTCTGAAGTTGCATTAAAGATATTGAACTATTCAGATCCGAGCGAGTATATTTTTAAATTTTTTGTGCAATTTGAGTATATCTTTAATGGTGACTCCAAAAGTGAATATATATGAAAATGCCCAAGCAAAATTTGTGCAATAGGATTTAAAGTTGTTTAAAATCGAACCGAAATCGTCAACCGAACCGAACCAATAGCTTATTGGTATCGGATTATCGAGGTAATGGATGGTGAACGAATTGAGATCTTATAATTAACGGCTTAACGATTTGAGGGTGGATTACTCAATCTTCTTATCGGGTAAAGTGTTAACCCATTAAGAATTTTTATATTTACACTTTTACCCCTATCTATATAAAGTACTATTGAAACTCTAAATGGCTAAATCCTAAATTTCTATTTTCTAATTCTCAGTTGTCTGCAGCTGTAATGGCCCGGTCAGTCGTTACGTAGAACATGCATTATAATTAGCTATTGAATCAAATGTTAAGTTAGTAAAAGAAAATTTATTATAAAAAATGACTAGTGGGCCAAACCCACTAATTACTAGTTGGGAGAAAAATACATAATTGAGGTCTTAGTTAAATAAAGTAAAAAAATAAAAAAATAAAAAGGAAGTGGAATACGTTGAGAACGGACCTTAGATTTTGCGGCGGCTATCACTGTTTGCGGAGAAGAAAGAATCAGCTAAACATATATTCATATAAACATATCCTACTACTGTGATTTCAATTGATGTATATATATATATCATGAAAACAATTATAGAATTGGTCAGGAGAAGATGCAATGAATTGACAATGATTAAATAATTAGTGAAGTTAGGATAAAAGTTTTGATTTCAAAAAAAAAAAAAAAACGAGTAAACTGACATAGAAAAAAACTCTTGTATGCTACAATTCGTTTCTACTTCTTTAACTAGGAGAGAATACATAATAATTTGAATAATGGTTATAATGATAAGCCATAAAGTATATGGTATTGATTGGTGAATTAGTTGAATTGAATATAAAATATTAGTCGTTGAATACTTAAACTGGTACACTTCAATTTCTGTTATCTTTAATTTGAACGTAAACAAAAATAAATTTTCTCATGACTTGAGTAATAATATGGGCGTAACAATTACTATGTGATTATTGGGTTTCAGCTATTATATAAAGACTGATAATTTGTAAGGATGAGCTATGAGATTTTAGTTTGAAAGAAGAATTTGTCACTGCCTTCTGAAATCTATTTGCAAAACAATATAAAGCTATTAATTGAAATTTTTATTATTGTATATAAGATGGAATATAGGAATCATGATCCATGATTAAAAATATACATATGTTAATGATTAAATTTATATAATAAAGAATTTATGTAACGATCGGATTTTGAGTATCTGTATTTAGCACGGTATTTTGAGGGCTCGAGTAAGTCTGTGTTATGTCATGGGACTTGTTGGTATGTTTGGAAGTTGATTCGAGGGAAATCAATAGAAAAAGGTGGGGTTAGGACTTGAGATTATGAGACCTTTAGGGATCTATTTGAGGGGTCAAACGAATTCCGATTTCAGCATTTTTTATATGTACGGACTCGTGAGATGACAAAGAACGTTTTGGTATAAAAATTTCTGAGTTCCGATATGCGGGCCCGGGGGTCGAGTTTTGGCTAATTTCGAATTTTGAGCCAAAAAATTGATATTTTTTAATTGGGATTTACTCCTTAAGCATAATTTGATGATAAAAATCTGAACTTGGTAGATTTGGAGCATTCAGAAGTGGATTCGAGAGGCAAGCGTATTGCAGAATAGTTTTCGGGCTACTTTGAGGTAAATAATGTCTTTAAATCCAGTCTTGAGGGTATGAAACCCCGGACCTTGCATCCTTTCACGGATTTTGAAATGCAAAGATTGGAACTTTGAAAAAATATTCCTTTTTAGGCAACTATTGAGTTGCGAAACCAATTTTTAAGCCTGTGCTTAAATAGTATATCTATATTTTGATATGTTTTGGGCGTTAACCCATGTTTGGGGCCTAGTGCCGATCTGTTTACCTCTTGGGGGTTGTGTTTACTATATTTTTCTTACTGATATGTTATGATTTTACACTCAGTCTTTTCCTGATAAATTATTTAGACACTCAGAGTATTTTGATACTATTTATTGAAAAATGAAACACGATTTTGGATTGAGAACCCGGTATATTCATGGCCTGAAGGAAAAATTGAGAGTGTCTAACTGAGTGAGGCTGCGGGCCTATATTGTGAGGATGTTATGATATGAGTGACACTACGGGCCTATGCTGTGAATGATTATTGGCATGATGTGGCTTGTTATATAGCACTTGGGTTGTAGGAGCCCTTCGGGAGTCTGTACACACCCCCTGTGAGCGCAGGTACCTACTGAGTGATGATTATTGTCTGATGGGCTGATACAGAGTGATTGTGAGGATGCCTAATGAGCTGATACAGAGTGATTGTGAGGATGCCTGATGGGCTGATACCGAGTGATGATGAGGATGCCTGATGGGCTGATACAGAGTGATTGTGAGGATGCCTGATGGGCCATTGTTATGAGAAATGATTTTTGGCTCGAGGGGCAGATTTATGATGATTTTACTGAGTTTTGAACTATGATTCACATTGTTTTTCAAACTGATTTTACTGATATTATATGTGTTTTCAAAGGATTTCTGGAATTTTATTGTGAACTTATGTATTTGATGAATACTTTATGGTGACTTGGTGTTTTACTGGTTTTGTGAATTGGTGTATTTGTGTTGTGTGTTCATATACTTCAGACTGTGATTTATTTTCATTACTATTGAGTTGGCGTACTCATCATTACTCCATGCACCTCTGTGTGCAGATCCAGGTACTAGTTCGCACCAGTAGCTGTCTCAATTCGTCAGTAGCAGTTTACGGGATTTCGAGGTAGCTGTCCAGCGTCCACAGCGTCTCCACTTCCCTTCCTTATATAGTATTAGTATTTGATTCGTAGACATTTATTTTAACATTAGCAGAGTTAGAATTATTCTTATAGATGCTCATGATCATTGACTCCAGTCTTGGGAGGTTTTGTTTAGAGTTGTTTAGACTATTATTGGGGCGCTAAGACTTAAATAAATTATTCTATGCTATGTTTGCTGCTTATTATTGAATTGTGAATTATTATAATAGAACGGATGGGTAGTTATGTGATGGTTGACTAGCCTAGTTCCACGATAGGCGCCATCACGACCTGTTAGGATTTGGGGCCGTGACAAGTTGGTATCAGAGCTCTAGGTTACATAGGACTCAACGGTCATGAGCAGGTTCAGTAGAGTTTTGTGGATCAGTACGGAGACGTCTGTACTTATCTTCGAGAGGCTGCAGAACTCTTAGGAAGCATCTCTATTTTCTTGAACTCTATCGTGCCAATCTATTAATCCTTTAAATCTGAACTTATGTTGTTTCATTCTCTCACAGATGGTGAGGACACGCAATACTGAACTGGGTGACCAGACACCAGTTGGACCCGTGAGGGGTCGAGGCCGTGGTAGAGGTAGGGGACCAGCTCGGGCAGCAACAGGGGCAGTACCAGAGAATCCCCCTGTTATTCAGGATCAGGTTCCCGCCGATGGTGCTCCAGCGGGACAGGCTCAGGCACCGTCAGTGTTTATTGTTATTCCAGGTCTTCAAGAGACCCTGACTCAGATATTGACAGTGTGTACCAATTTAGCTCAGCCAGTTTCTATGTCTACTACTGCCACTGCAGCTCAGGTCGGGGGAGGCAATCAGACTCCAGCTGCCCAAACACCTGAGCAGGTTGTACGGGGTATTCAGGCACCGGGATCAGCCCCAACTCAGCCGGTTTCTCCAGATCAGGATTGTGTGGTCGCTGCTATGCCTGAGGATGAGCAGCGCAGGTTGGAGAGATTCAACAGACTTCAGCCTCTGACTTTCGGATGCACAGAGGGCGAGGATGCCCAAGGTTTCCTTGATAAATGTCAGAAGATGCTTCGTACTGCGGGTATTCTGGAGACCATCGGGGTTTCATTTGCTACTTATCAGTTTGCTGGTGCTGCTTTTACTTGGTGGGAGTCGTCTGAGAGGCGTAGGCCGGTTGGTTCAACACCTCTCACCTGGCAGCAGTTCTCTACGATCTTTTTGGAGAAGTATGTTCCTCAGTCCCACAAAGAGGAGCAGCGCATGCAGTTTGAGCAGCTGCGCCAGGGAGAGTTATCAGTCACTCAGTATGAGATGAGATCTTCGGAGTTGGCTCGGCATGCTTCGGAGTTAGTCCCCACTGACAGGGAGCGTATCAGGAGATTTGTTGATGGTCTCATGTATCAGCTTCGGATTTTGATGATCAGGGAGAGGGTGTCTGGAGCCACATTTGAGCAGGTTGTTGATATATCTCGGGACATTGAGTCGGTTCGCAGGAAGGAGCATGAGGAGAGGGAGGCTAAGAGGCCTTGGGGATCAGGTAATTTCAGTGGTGCTCCTCCCAGAGGGCAATTTCAGCCTAGCAGAGGTCGTCAATTTAGACCTCCACAGCCAACTCGCCCAACTTACAGTGGTGTATCGTTGGGGCAGGGTCCTCGCAGTCTCATCAGGGACGTTCATCTTTTAGTGCCCTTCCAGCTCATAGCTCCGCCCGAGCATCATCTTATCAGGGTTCCTCTATGCATGGTTCGTTTGGTGGTTATCGTGGTGGCAGAGGTTCTCGTTCGTTTTCATCTCCAGATTCAGATGGTTGTTATGAGTGTGGAGAGTTCGGGCATGAGTGGAGGTTTTACCCTCGACGTCCTAGTAGTTCATCCCAGCAGAGGGTTCATCCCTCTGCTTCAGCCCCTGTCACTTCACCACCTACCCAGGTAGCTAGGGGTGGTGGTCAGGCAGCTAGAGGCCGCCCTAGGGGTGTGCATTCGATTTATCGATTCAATTTTGACCCTTATCGATAATTACTTATCGATTATCGATTTGTACATATGCTTATCGTTATCGTTTCAATAAGGTTTCGATTTTTTCGATTTCGGTTTATCGATTTTTGGGGCTTATCGATTCGGTTATCGATTACACCAATAAGAAAATTTGCGGGATTCCACCAATAAGAAAATTTGCTAGCTCTAAGCGATGTTGTCATGTTTAGTACCCTTACTTAATATATGTATACAATGTGTAAAACATGTATAAATAGTGGATAGCTAATAGAGATAGACG
>ML398654.1:7317-26710 GCA_005239525.1 Nicotiana knightiana | reverse complement strand
TTCTTATCGATTTATCGATAAATCGATAAGCTAAGTGGACAAAATCGAAATCGAAATCGATAACTCGATAAGAAAATTTTCGGAATCGAAATCGAAATCGATAAATCGATAACAAATAATCGATTCGATTTATCGATAAACCGATTCGAATGCACACCCCTAGGCCGTCCTAGAGGGGGAGGTCGAGCAGGTGGAGGCCGGCCACGTATTTATGCACTTCTGGCTAGGACTGATGCTATGGCATCCGATGCGATGATTACATGTACTATTTCGGTCTGTCACACTGATGCTTTGGCTTTATTTGACCCTGGATCCACGTACTCTTATGTCTCATCCTATTTTGCTCATTTTCTGAATATGCCCTGTGAGTCCTTGGTTATGTTTGTTCATGTTTCGACTCCAGTGGGCGATACGATTATTGTGGACCGTGTGTATCGGTCGTGTCTTATATCTATTAGGGGTCTGGAGACCCGAGTGGACTTGATGTTACTAAGTATGGTCGATTTTGATGTAATTATGGGCATGGATTGGTTATCCCCATGTCATGCTATTCTTGATTGTCACGCTAAGACCGTGACCCTAGCTATGCCCGAAGTTCCGAGAGTTAAGTGGAGAGGGTCTATAGAGCACATGCCTAGCAGAGTGATTTCTTATTTGAAAGCCCAGCGTATGGTGGGGAAAGGATGTGAATCTTATCTCGCGTTTGTGAGGGATGTTAGTAGTGAGACTCCTTCTGTTGACTCTGTTCCTGTGGTCCGTGATTTTCCGGACGTATTTCCTGCAGACCTGCCAGGCATGCCACCTGACAGGGATATTATTTATATCATGATAACAATTATATAATTGGTCAGGAGAAGATGCAATGAATTGACAATGATTAAATAATTAGTGGAGTTAGGACAAAAGTTTTGATTTCAAAAAAAAAAATAATAATAACGAGTAAACTGACATAGAAAAAAACTCTTGTATGCTACAATTCGTTTCTGCTTCTTTAACTAGGAGAGAATACCTAATAATTTGAATAATGGTTATAATGATTAGCCATAAAGTATATGGTATTGATTGGTGAATTAGTTGAATTGAATATAAAATATTAGTCATTGAATACTTAAACTGGTACACTTCAATTCCTGTTATCTTCAATTTGAACGTAAACAAAAATAATTTTTCTCATGACTTGAGTAATAATATGGGCGTAACAATTACTATGTGATTATTGGGTCTCGGCTATTATATAAAGACTGATAATTTTTAGGGATGGGAAATGAGATTTTAGTTTGAAAGAAGAATTTGTCACTGCCTTCTGAAATCTATTTGCAAAACAATATAAAGCTATTAATTGAAATTTTTATTATTGTATATAAGATGGAATATAGGAATCATGATCCATGATTAAAAATATACATATGTAAATGATTAAATTTATATAATAGAGAATTTATGTGACGACCCGATTTTGAGTATCTGCATTTTGCTCGGTATTTTGAGGGCTCGAGTAAGTCTGTATTATGTCATGGGACTTGTTGGTATATTTGGAAGTTGATTCGAGGGAAATCAGTAGAAAAAGGTGGGGTTAGGGCTTGAGATTATGAGACCTTTAAGGATCGATTTGAGGGGTCAAATGAACTTCGATTTCAACATTCTTTATATGTATGGACTCGTGAGATGACAAAGAACGTTTTGGTATAAAAATTTTTGAGTTTCGAGACGCGGAACCGGGGGTCGGGTTTTGACTAATTTCGGGTTTTGAGCCAAAAAATTGATATTTTTCAATTGGGATTTACTACTTAAGCATAATTTGATGATAAAAATCTGAACTTGGTAGATTTGGAGCATTCAGAAGTGGATTCGAGAGGCAAGCGTATTGCGGAATAGTTTTCGGGCTAGTTTGAGGTAAGTAATGTCTTTAAATCCTGTCCTGAGGGTATGAAACCCCTGGACCTTGTATCCTTTCACGGATTTTGGAATGCAAAGATTGGAACTTTGGAAAAATATTCCTTTAGGCAACTATTGAGTTGCGAACCAAAATTTTAAGCCTATGCTTAAATAGTATATCTATATTTTGATATGTTTTGGGCGGTAACCCACGTTTGAGACCTAGTGCCGATCTGTTTACCTCTTGGGAGTTGTGTTTACTATATTTTCCTTACTGATATGTTATGATTTTACACTCAGTCTTTTCCTAATAAATTATTTTGGCACTCAGAGTATTTTGATACTATTTATTGAAAAATGAAACACGGTTTTGGATCGAGAGCCCGGTATATTTATGGCCTGAAGGGAAAATTGAGATTGTCTGACTGAGTGAGGCTACGAGCCTATATTGTGAGGATGTTATGATATGAGTGACACTGCAGGACTATGCTGTGAGTGATTATTGCCATGATGTGGCTTGTTATATAGCGCTTGGGCTGTAGGAGCCCCTCCGAAGTCTGTACACACCCCCAGTGAGCGCAGGTACTTACTGAGTGATGATTATTGCCTAATGGGCTGATACAAAGTGATTGTGAGGATGCCTGAAGGGCTGCTACAGAGTGATTGTGAGGATGCCTGATGGGCTGATACTGAGTGATTTTGAGGATGCCTGATGGGCGATTGTTACGAGAAATGATTTTTGGCCCGAGGGGCAGATTTATGATGATTTTACTGAGTTTTGAACTATGATTCACTTTGTTTTTCAAACTGATTTTACTGATATTATACGTGTTTTCAAAGGATTTCTGGAAATTTGCTTTGAACTTATGTATTGATGAATACTTTATGGTGATTTGGTGTTTTACTGGTTTTGTGAATTGGTGTATATGTGTTGTGTGTTCATATACTTCAAACTGTAATTTATTTTCATTACTACTGGCGTACTCATCATTACTCCCTGCACCTCTGTGTGCAGATCCAGGTACTAGTTCACAGCAGTAGCTGTCTCAGTTCGTCAGCAGCGATTTACGGGATTTCGAGGTAGCTATCCAGCGTCCACAACTTCTCCATTTTCCTTCCTTATATAGTATTATTATTTGATTCGTAGACATTTATTTTAACATTAGCAGAGTTAGAATTATTTTCATAGATGCTCATGATCATTGACTCCAGTCTTGGGAGGTTTTGTTTAGAGTAGTTTAGACTATTATTGGGGCGCTAAGACTTAAATAAATTATTCTATGCTATGTTTGATGCTTATTATTGAATTGTAATTATTATAATAGAACGAATGGGTAGTTATTTGATGGTTGGATAGCCTAGTTCCACGATAGGCGCCATTACGACCTGTTAGGATTTGGGGTCGTGACAACATCCATCAGAGGCAGAGAAGTTGTCAATCTCGTCTCTCTCTTGAACTGAAAACTGAGAAGTCGAAAAATTAAAATCTCAATGATTAATATGTGTATGTGTGTATTAGTAGTCTTGATGGTATTAAAAATTTGGTTAATATGTGTATGACAGTATGAGTAGTGAAGATTCTTCAATTAAAAAATTACTATTTGGTTAGATCTTAGATGGCATTAAAAATTTGGTATTGGTTTGAAACTGTTTGGTATTGATTGAATGATTGTTCAAAAAATTTATATTTGATTTAGCCGATAAGTCGTCCGTTAACTGCCTGATAATTGTTAATCCGATACCAATCTGCCCGTTGTCTTAATAGATGGCTAGCGGATTACTACATTTATAATCCAACAACCGATAAGATAAACCGTTACGCGTAATTATCCGTCCGATCCATCCGATAAGCACACCTAATAAGAGGAGTCCAGAACTAAAATATGGTTCTTTTGGACACAAGAGACTGAAATAGGTGGAAAAAATTAGTAACTTTTTAATATATAACACCCTTTTAAAGGGCGCTATATTTTAACGTTAGTTTTGTTTGTTAAGATATAGCTCAGTAAATAACCACGCTATACGCGGTATTTGCATTTTAAGGCATAACACTTTAAACAAAAGCGCTATACATCTGCCTCTACTCACTGATCTCACTTCTCACCTTTTATCCTTCTCTTTCTTTTCAATTTCTTTCTTTATTTTCATTAGTTCTTTTCTCTCTACTTTGAAATTTATATTTTCTAAAAATGTTTTTCAAAAGAGATACTTTTGATGATAAATAATTTGTGCTAATTAATTTAAAATAATTTTTGAACAGTAATTAGTGTTTGACCTAGTATTTAAAAGTTATTTCTAGGTGTATATTTGTTAAAATGATTTTCAAAATGTATTTTTGGGAAGAAGCTACTTTTTTCCGCTTATAAAAAATTCCTTCTGCTTGGACTCAAAAGTATTTGTTTTGTTCCTTCTAACAACTTGTTTGGATGATTGTTAAATAGGTTCACATAAATTGAAACAGAAGGAGTAATATTTATATCAATTAATATATTCTATAATGGGATTAGTATCTTTATCCTGATAATAAAATATGAAAGTTTTTTATCTTAATATATCACTAACAATTTTTTCTTTTTTGAATTATTTATTGGTCAAAGTTTAACTTGAAAAGCCAAATATAGCAGGAATACATTACTATTTGCAAGAAAAAGGAAAAATAATAGCATAAGAAAATGTATTCGAATTTTTTTAATAAAAAGTCAAGAAATTATTTTATGTAAGCACTATTTTAGGACCCGTTTGGTCATAAAATTATTTAATGATAATGAAGGGTGAACTAAGAGAAGACAAGGTAACAACATGACCATATTAAATCGATCATTACGTAAAGCGACACATTTCATCATATGTACCAACAATTCAAACAAGATGTCATAAGGAACAAAACAAATACTTTTGAGTAGAAGTAGGAGGAATTTTAGATAAACGGAAAAAAGTAACTTCTTCCCAAAAATATATTTTTGAAAAATATTTTAACAAAAATACTTTTAGAAATAACTTTTAAACACTAAGTCAAACACTAATTACTGCTCAAAAGTTATTTTAAATTAATTAGCACAAATTATTTATCATCTAAAGTATCTTTTTTGAAAAATATTTTTAGAAAATGTAAATTTTAAAGTAGAGAGAAAAGAAATAATGAAAATAAAGAAAGAAATTGAAAAGAAAGAGAAGGATAAAAAGTGAGATAAATGAATAGAGGCAGAATTTTAGCGGTTTTGTTAAAAGCGTTATGCCTTAAAATGTAAATACCGGGTATAACGCGGTTATTTATCGCGCTATACCTTAACGGACAAAACTAACATTAAAATATAGCGCCTTTTAAAAAGACGTTATATATAAAAAAGTTACCAATTTTTTCCCCACTTATTTCGATTTCTTGTGTCCAAAAGAACCACATTTTGGTTCTGGACTCCTAATAAGAGTGGGTTGGAATATTGAAGTACTTTTATAGATTAAAATTTCAATATATTTTTCTATTTTGTTTTTCCTTTTAACTACCCTCCTCCTTTTGGCAGGATGATCTGGCGTGCAATCCACAGTTTGAGACATTGTTTCTTTTTTTTAATTTTTTTGTGTGTGTCTCCTTGCCTATTGAAGGAGGAGTCCGGAACCCAATTAGGTAAAATTGAACAAAGAGAACGAAAATAAGTCAAAAAAAAAGGAGTACCGAAATATGTATAACGCCACACTATGTGGCGCTATACATTAACGGTAACTGTGCCGTTAATGTATAGCGCCACATAGTGTGGCGTTATATACTTTTTTTCTGACAGGTGGGTATAAAACCACTATATCTGGCGCTATACACAAAAAATAGTACAAGGCTACCTGACCCATTGGTTGAAAGATAGATGTGAAGTGGGTTTTGTCCTTGAGGTAGAAGGTTCAAACCCCTATATCAACATTTTTTATATTTTCCTATTTCCTTTTTATTTTTTGTTTCTTTTCATTATTTGGTTTAAGTGTTTAGATATAAATACTTTAATAGAGAAGCCATTTATTATTTCTTTAGAAAATAACCAATACTTTTAATAGTTGTTATTTTGTGTTATACGTAAAACAAAATTATTTTTTTTCTTTTATTTTCAAATTAGAATTATAAGTTTTATTTTCAAATTAGTTAAAATAGTTAAAATATTTATTTATTATTTGTTCAACTTTCCATCTTTGTCCTTTCACATTTATAAATAGCTTAGCTAAGAAAAAACATGAAGTTTCGTGAAGGACCCATAAAAGCCAATTGAAACTCTTCGTTATTTTTTTCCCTGCACCAACATTTTTTATATTTTCCTATTTTCTTTTTATTTTTTGTTTCTTTTCATTATTTGGTTTAAGTGTTTAGATATAAATACTTTAATAGAGAAGCCATTTATTATTTCTTTAAAAAATAATCAATACTTTTAATAGTTGTTATTTTGTGTTATACGTAAAATCTCATGTCAAATCAATGACAAATATTACTTTCACAGAGTGAAGGATTATTTTGAGAATCTTTATTATTCTCATTATCACAATGATGACGATTATTATTTCGTCTATTGCCGCATCCACATCCATTGATACCTTCACGGTAATAATCTTTTCTTCTTTTAGATGTCTCACATATTGCTATCACATTGTCTTAAGGGGAATGAGAATGAAACAAATTTAATGGGACGGGTTTCCACTTCTTTGCCCACAATCATACATGAATTTGATCATGTCAAGGCATAAAAATTTTACCACTTCGGGTGGTTATAATTTCTTGCAAACTCTATTAGAGTTATAATTAAAGTTTATTGTCTTTGCTTGCATTTAAAAATAAATTATAGGATTTGAAGAATTTAAAAGAGAAAACTAAAGTAAAATACTTACCTTAAATCCAGAATATAATCATGAAAGAAGTTCATGGAACAATTGACAATCATTATGCTCAATCGCAAAACTTCTACTCAACTGGTTAGAGTATCGTGCTGACAATCACTCTCCAAAATCAAGGCTTAAAACTTAAAGAGTAAAGCAAAGAGTAATAATATGTATTTCAGTAATAATCGTAACTTGTCCTTACAAATTGAATTTCTGCCCTTATATAGGAACATATAATTATAACGGTTGCCACACTTAATTTGGGCTCACTAATAACATTAACTATTGATTGCCCGTTACTGTAGGTACCGTAACTGGTACATTCTCCTTTGATTCTCCTTCCTTATTTACTTCGGGTTCATGTATCTTCCCTTCTTTGCAACTTTCATTCGTTTCGTTCCTATTTCTTCCTTGGCAGTTGTTAGGCCCGGTTCTTTTCTCTATGTTACCCCGTGGGTGTTTCTCCCGTGCCTTTTTCTGCATTCTTAATTCACCTAATTGAGAGTGCCACATGTCTCTATATCGATGCTCCACACGTCATGCCCCGCCAACTTACTGATTTTCCATGTGTCATGTATTTTTTCCACCATACAGATAGTCCCCTCACTTTCTGAACTCAACTGAATATTCGGGAAGTGGTAAGCTTTTATGGAGGGAATATTCGATTATCATCATGTCTCCTTCAGAATTGACGTATGTCACATTCATTTAATGTCCATGCCATGTGGTTTCTTATGATTGGATATGCAGTTTCTCAGCAATTTTTAGGGTTTTTTCATTGGCTGCGTTAGTCACGAAGTAACGGTTTCATTATGACGCTTCATAATGACCAATTTTAACGACGATTATATCTTCTTATAAATACTTCATTCTTTTTTATTTCTTGAAGTCTTAGTTTCTTCAATATCCATTACCTTAATCCTTCTTCGTATCTCTATATCCTTTCTTCTATAATCCTTTTGTTAAACATGTTTTCGCCAACACCAGACCCTCTCAAAGTTGTGATCGTTGACGAACTTGCTCCTTCCACAACCCCTACTAGAAGTAGGAGAGGTTGTAGACTTCGTAGCCTTGGTTCATTACCTAATCGTGGTTCTTCTTCTCAAAGTATTTCTACCAGGCTGTCTTCTTCTAGAGTTAGGGCTCTTCTAACCCCGAGATATTCTTCTAAAAATAGGGACCTAAATGAACCTGTGCGTGAACCCACAGTCGCAGATACTATTCCTCTAGAGTTTTCTTTTGTAACAGACCGTGAGACCATGAGAAATCAAGTCTCTTCTATAGCTTCCCTTAACCCTGCTGAACTTTACCCAAGTTTGATCACTACCCGTCTTTTTTCCTTAGTTCGACGAGAATGTCACTAGAAACCAGATTTCCCAGTTTTAATCCTTGGTGCCAACCAAAGAATCACCTCTTACCATGGAAGTTTTTATTTTGTTTATACCTTCTCCTTTACCTTAGGGTTGAAGCCTCCCATTGATCCAATGATTATAGAGTTTTGTCGCTACTTTAATGTGTGCCTTGGTCAGATTAGCCCCATCATGTGATGGGATGTTGCATGGCTTCATTATTTGTCAGATTTGGTTTCCATCCCTTTTACCTTTCGACACTTACTTCATCTTTGTTCCCCCAAGTTTTTCCATGAAGGAGTTTTTTTCCCTCGTGATTAGAAGTAAAAGAGTATTAGTTAACCCCGAGGATGACCGAGACCATAGCTAGTACACCCGCTTTGTTGCTGCCCACACTAGTGGGTCGATGAAGAAAATATGTCTTTTACAGAAAAGCGGAACTTTGTACGTAAGTTTTCTTCTTTTTCTTTTATATGTGTTGAATTACTTCATGTAATCACATACCCATTTTTCAGCAACCATGAAAGTCTTTGATGAGATTCCTGATTTCCGTGCTTGGGTAGAAAAGATGTTGAATGCTGCTCCTATGGACAAAATATCTTGAAAGTTTCTTTCTCAAAAATTTGGCTGGAAAGTAAAAACGCACGGTACTTTTTCCCTTCATAATTCTTCTTCTTCTTCTTTTACTTGTTCATATGAAAAATTTTCATCCTCCCCTTTTTTATTAAGGTTTTCTATTCGTGGCATTAGTCCCGTGTTTCTTCCATCAACAAGCTTTCTATGAGTCTCGCCCTGGAATAGATTTTGAGTGCCTCTTCCTCCAAGAGGAAAACTAATGAAGCTCGTGGCTCTGATGATGAAGAGGAGGTAGAAGAAGGTTCCTCGGTGAGAAAACCGCGCGTTAGGAGACATGTGGCTTCTCATGACCTTCCATCGAGTTCGATTCCTTTCAGACTCATAGATGAGCCAAAAAATGCTCCTTTAGTGATTTTTTATAAAGACGTTGCTGATCCTCCATCCAGTCTTGTTGATAGATTGCTCGCCCAAGGCTTCGAGTGTCACGACCCCAAATCCTAACCGATCGTGATGGCGCCTATCATGGAACTAGGCTAGCCAACCATCACCTAATTACTCATTCGTTCTATTATAATACTTCAAAAATAAACAATAAGCAACAAACAAAACATTAAATAATCTCTTTAAGTTTTTACGCCCCCATAATAATCTAACAGTCTAAACAACTCTCCCAAGACTGGAATCAACATGGTCACGAGCATCTAAGAAATAAAACTAACTTTGCTAATGTCTTAATCAATGTCTATGAAATAAATACTAATACTAATAAAGGAAGGGAAATGGAGAAGCTGCGGACGCTGAACAGCTACCTCAAAATCCTGTAAGCTGCTGAATACGAATGAAGACAACTACTGCTCCAAACCGGTACCTGGATCTGTGCACAGAGGCACAGTGAGTAATGATGAGTACGCCAACTCAGTAGTAATGAAAATAAATCACAGTCTGAGAAATACGAAACACACAACATAGATACACCAATTCACAAAAACAGTAAAACACCAGGTCACCATAAAGTATTCATCAAATACATAAGTTCGCAAACCAATTTCCAGAAATTCCTTTGAAACAAGTAAAATTTCAATATACCTTAGTAAAATCAGTTTGAAAAACGAAGTGAATCATAGTCAAAAACTCCGTAAAACCATCATAAATCTGCCCCTCGGGCCATAATTATTTCTCGTAACAATTTCCCTCAGCACCTCACCGTCACTCAGTATCAGCCTAGCAGGCAACCTCATAGCCACTCAGTATCAGCCCCGCGGGCATCACTCGCACTCAGTAGGTACCTGCGCTCGCTGGGGGTATGTACAGACTCCGGAGGGGATCCTACAACCAAAGCGCTATAACAAGCCACATCATGACATAAATCACTCACAATATTGGCCCTCAGCCAGCCACATCATGGCATAAATCACTCCCAATATTGGCCCTCGGCCTCTCTCGTATCATAACATCCTCACAATATTGGCCCGTAGCCTCACTCAGTCAGACACTCTCAACATGCCACTCGGGCCATCATTATACTAGGTTCTCGACCCAAAACGGTGTTTCATTTTTTTTCAAGAAATAATATCAAAATACTCTGAGTGCCAAAACAATTATCAAGAAAATACTGAGTGAAAATCATAAAATATAAAGTGAGGAAAATAATAAAAACAGACCCCAAGGGGTAAACAGATCGGCACTAGGCCCCAAACATGGCTTGCAAAGCCCAAATTATATCAAAGTATATCAATACTATTAAGCATAGGCTTTAAATTCGAGTTTGCAACTCAATAGTTGCCTAAAAAGGAATATATTTCAAAATTTCCAACCCTTGAATTCCAAAATCCGTGAGAGGATGCATAGTCCGGGGTTTCATACCCTCAGGACATGATTTAAAGACATTACTTACCTCAGACTAGCCCGAAAAGCTACTCTGTAACCCGCTTGCTTCTCGAATCAACTTCCGAGCGCTCCAAATCTACCAAGTTCAGATTTTTATCATCAAATTATGCTTAAGGAATGAATTCCAATTGAAAAGTACCAATTTTAGCATAAAACCCGAAATTTAGCCAAAACCCGACCCCCGGGCGCGCGTCTAGGAACTCAAAAATTTTCATTCCAAATGTCCTTCGTCATCTCACGAGTCCGTATATATAAAGAACTCTAAAATCAGAGTTCGTCTGACCCCTCAAATCGATCCCTAAAGGTCTCAAAATCTCAAGTCCTAACCCCATCTTTTCTACTGATTTTCATGAATTAAACACTGATATTATGTTCCTTAATCACCTATAATCAAGTTTTAGGGTCCAAAATCCTTACCTCAATGAATCACAATGATTTCCTCTCTTCAAAATCGTCTCCAAGCTCTATTCCTGTTAAAAAATGGTGAAAAAGGGGTTAATGATGAGGGTTTATTTAAATACTGCCCAGTTGTTCCTTCACTGCGATCGCGGAAGTATTCACGCGATCGCGAAGAACAAATCCCCCAGGCCCTCAGAAGACTCTACGCGATCGTAGCACAAGCCACGTGATCGCTATTCAATAGAACCTCAACCCACGCGATCGCAACCACACTCATGCAATCGCGAAGAATAGTTAACCCCGCTCCCCACGCGCCTGACTAATCCTACACGATCGCACCAATGCTCACGCGATCGCACTGACCAACGCTACATACCTTCACGATCACACACCTTCTCACGTGATCGCGATTCACAAAATTGCCGAGCTCCAGATTACTCTACACGATCGCGGATCAATCCACGCGATCGCGATGAACAAAGTGCTGCTACGATGACACCAGAAAAACAGTAGTTTTTCCTAAGGCTAAAATGCCTGTTAGCCACCCGAAATGAATCCCGAGCCCCTCGGGAATCCAACCAATTATACCAACATATCATATATGATCATTCAAACTTAGTTTCACTCCCAAAACACTAAAAATAACATCAAAACACCAAAATCACATCTAATTCAAACCTAAGAACTTTGAAATTTCTAAAATCCACCAACGATGCTGAAACTATCCAAAACAACTCCGATTGACCTGAAATTTTGCAGACATATCCAAAATGACATTACTAACATGTTCCAACTGTTGAGATTCCATTCCCACCCCGATATCCTCTTTTCCACTGCCGACCGGAAAATACCAAAAACTAACTTTTGCCAATTCAAGCCTAATTCTACATCGGTACCCACAAAAATATTTCGAACACACTCATAAGTCCCAAATCACTTAACGAAGCTATCCGAACCATAAAATCCATATTCCGAAGTCGTTTACCAATAAGTCAACTCTCGGTTGACTTTTCCAACTACAAGGCTATTTCTAAAGACTAAGTGACTAAATTCCCACTACAACCATTCCGATTTCGATCCTACCAACTCTAACACATCAATAATAGTAATACCAACCTATGACAAGGAAATAATAGTAATTATAATGCAGGTTCTACGTAACGACCGACCGGGTCGTTACATCGAGGGTGAAGAAGACTTCAGGCCTATTTATAAAGAACTACCTCTCGCTTCCCTTCCAGTTCCATCCATTATTAAACCCCATGTGTCTTTACTTGACGTTACTCCGGTTGTTACTTCTATGGCTACTTATCATGCAGAAGCCGGACCTTCTAGTAGAAGAAGGGAAATAAAACGAATTATAATTGAGGTCCCCGAAGGAAAGAATTTATTGCGAAAATCTGGACAAGCTGATGTGTGATTGAAGCCACTACTAGGCCCTGTGGAGAAGAAGAAGTTAGAAAGCCATGGCTCACTGACTTTGATGAACGACATTGTTCATTCTTCTTTGAAGGTATAAGTTTAATTACACTTATTTCCTTCTTTTTCCTCATTCATAACTCTTCCTCCACCCCTACCTTTTTTGTAGATTAATTTGATTGGCACAGAGCTTATAAAAAGAGTTTCTTAGACTGACCAATAAATTGTTGAATTGCATACCGAGGCTGACAACTGGAAAGAATAATTCAAAGTTCTTCAACTGAAAAAGGAAGTTCTTGCAGAAGATAAGAATGCTTTGGAGCAATAAATGAGAATGGTTTCCGCTGAGTTAGTAATTGAAAGATCTTCTTCCATTCAAGTCGAGAAGGATAAGGATAGACTGGAATCCTATTTTGCTGAACAAGGAAGATCTATGCACCTCTACAGATAAAATTTAGTTCTTGGAAAGTTATCTTTCTCCATTGAAGACAACTATGAAGCCTCGGAAGCAAAAAAAGAAGAATTGAGAGTTGAGATTAATCAATGGGAGAAGGAGTATGAGGCCCTCCAGGATAAGTTGTCGCTGAATGTTAGCTGGGATTTCCTGAACACTCACCTCGAAACTTTAATTGAAGCCAACCAGGAGGGTTTTGACCTTACTACTAAGATTTCTAGGGCTAAAGATGCAATTGATAAAACTCAGCAACGTCAAAGCTTTTCCTCACTTGAAAACGAAGGTTCCAAGGGTGATGGAGATGGACTTGCTCCTGACGGAGCTGATGTTCAAGCCTCTTCTTCACAAGTTGATCCTTTTTCTCCCGTCGATGATGCTCCCGTTGATGATGCTCCTTAGCTTTTACCTTTCCCTTACTTTTTTGTTGGCTTTTATTTGGAACTCCCTTATGCTGTTTTTCCCTTAATTTAACAACTTTTTGGAAGATTTGTTTTTGGTTGCCCCAGTCTTTTTGGGGTTTGATGACAAATTTTCACCCTTGTTTTTCAAGGTTAATATATAAATGTTTCGGCTGATTTTGCCGCATATTACGCTCTTCGCCTTTATAGTGTTTGAGCTTTATCTTGCATTTAAAAATGCCTTAACTGTCCGTGACTTTGATAAACACGGGTTTTTATAAAAGATGGAGTTTTTATGTTAACGACACTAATGAACATGACGTCTCATCTTTATATTGGTGCAAATATATGAAACATGAAGCAGACATGAAAAGAGAAATAATTTGAGGAAGTTTTTTGTTTTGAACTTTCAAATAAATTTCGTACATCATTTTCATAACTGTTCATACATCACTTTCATAACTGCTTTCATTGTAGCAGATATTTAAGTACAAATCCGAGTCTACTATCCCATGACCAAAATTTGACCTCAACCTAAAACTCGTGGGAATATGGAATATCTTGCATCCTTTTCGCAAGTTCGAACTCCTTTGATAAAATGTTCAAGGTTTCTTCAAGGTTTTTGATTCAAGCTTGAACTATGCCTTTTTGGTTCTTTGCTTCCTTCTATATGCATAGTCCCCCCAGTGTTGGAGATTTGAAGTATGAAATCTCAAACACTAGATCACTCATTTCTTTTGGTCCATTCCCTAAAAGGAAAATACAAACGAGACTTGGAGATAATTATTTAGATGATGACTGCATAATCCTTTTTCCATCAGAAAGGTTGTAACCTAGACCGGGAATAATTCAGTATTCTGCGTGCCTTTGGGGTTTAATATCATCATTTGGTACAATTGTAACACCCGGTAAATTTGGCTTAGGTATGGATATATTAAATAAGTAGTGATGTTACATTTTATACATGTGAATTCTATTGGGATGAGTATGGGTGGAAATAGTTATTTTAGAATCAAGACGAAGAGTGAGGTATACAAGATTTGATAAAATCTACGAAGTTTACAAAATGTCAGTCTGGCAGGAGGTTTAGTGAAAACCGTGTAAAGTATTTGGGAAAACTCAAAACATGAAAGTTGTAGGCCTTTGAAATATATTTCCAACTAAATATTTTGGAGCCCAAACGGATCTCTTTGCAAAAATTTATATGTGTTTTACAAAACAATGCGGAATATACGCGCCTAGTGTGCGCCACGACCACGATCGCGCACATGCGGCAATGTTCATGCCATTTTCCGCGATCAAACCTACAGGTGCACGTGGGTGCACTTGGGGAGTCATTTTTAAAGCCCTATTTCGTTCCCCACAGCCCCAAAACATAAAAACTTTCTCTAGAAAGGAGAGATCTCAAAAACCTAACTTCTTAAGGGTCCCTGCACCACCCAAGGTAAGTTCTAAGGTGATTCTAAGTTAATTTTAATTTTCCAACATCTTATTAACATGGATAAACCCTCCATATCGTTAGATATTCGATTGGGACATCATTGTTGAGAGAAGGAACCCTAGAACTCGAATTCAAGGGGATTGTACTTCAAAGAGGTAATGTCTTCACCCTCTAATTGATTCTAGCATTGACTTAATGATTATAGACCCTAGTTCATGAGATATGAGTTGATGGGTTTGATAAAAAAACATGAATGGAGTCCCCTTAACTTGTATTGCTATAGATTAAAGTTGAAAGGGTTCACAAACGTTGAATTACGCTCAAGAGCAGGAAGTTAAGGTATGTGAGGCTAACTCTCTATGTTTGGGAATGTTAATGATTTTCCCTACACTATGTTTCTTTTACCACGTTACTAATTTCCTCATAAATATAGTTAAACCCAGTTCCTTGAATAGTTGCAGAACTTCGATTCTCTAGCTTCGTAACTCGTTCATGACTTTCATTCTAAACGTTGTGAAATCACTGCTTAATCAATATAGACTTGGGTTTGATGCCCATGAGTCTCAGTCTAGATTACTCAGCATGTCATAAACAGTTGAAGTTTCAGTTTTCATAATCAGTTCATGAATACATGTCTCGGTCTAGTTCTATTAAGCATTCGAGTATCATGTAATTCAATATGATTCAGTATTTCAGTATCATGTATTGGAGTATGATTCCCAGTTCCTGAGTTTAAATCCTTGAATGTTGAACCCCTATATTTGGGCCTAAGGCCGCGGTTAATGTTTTATGCATCTTTGGGCCTGAGGCTGTAGTTTATGCTTTACGCATATTTGGGCCTGAGGCCGCAGTTATGTATACGTCTACTTGGGCCTGAGGCCGCAGTTTGTGCACATATATATTGGGCCTAAAGCCGCAGTTTATTTTTTCAGATAAACAGGTGGTTCGTCATTCAGAAGAGGGAGTATTCATATCCTTACTTCCTTTGTTCAAATCAGTTATCAGTTATTAGTTATCATTTCATTTATCAGTTATCAATTATCAATTCTCAGTTATCAGTTTAGTTTCAGTATCAACACTTATAATTCTTTCTTTCAGTTGCTTTACATACCAGTGCAATACAAATGTACTGACGTCCTTTTAGCCCGGGGCCTGCATATCACGATGCAGGTAATGATTTACAGGTTGAAGATTCAATGCTCTAGGATTCTTGTACCAGCTATTTGGTGATCCTCAGTTGTTTCGGGGCATTATCATTACCTTACAACCTTAAGTATTTTTAGACAGCCAGTGTTTTCAGTACTTCATTAAAGGCTTCATAGACTTGAGTAACAACTAGACAGAGTCGTAGGATTTTATATTAAGATATGTTGGCTACAAATATGTTTCAGAATTGTAATAGTATTTCCGCACTTTGATTTATATCATCCAGACTTTCAGTATATCAGCATGTGTTATTTTATCTTCTGCATTCAGTATGTTATGATATCACATGTTGATTTAGCCAGCCCGTTGGTTCGCTCGGTCACATATAGTCAGGCACCGAGTGCCGTATTACGTCCAGGCCCAGGATCGGGGCGTGACAAACCTTGGTATCAGAGCACTAGGTTCAAGAGTCCTAGGGAGTCTATGAAGCCGTGTCCAGTGGAGTTTCCTTTATATGTGTGTGCCGACCACTCATATAAACGGTTAACTGCCAAGACATCCAGGATTGTCTCATTTCTTTCTACTCTAGATCGTGCCATGAAGCTTAGAGAAATAGGTAACCTTCTCTTCTTATCAAATTCCAAACGTATCGAATACCCAAGCGACGGGCAAGAAAAATTCGAGGTTCTAGAGAGGATGATTTCCCATTGGGATGTAATTATGGAGTACATGTTAGTAACAAATGAGACTTGAGAAGATGTTGTAAGTGGGATGCAATGGATAGTAGTACATATCAGCTTTCTATAAAGTACAAAAGAAATTATTACGTTTTATGGTCGTCAGTTTACCACAATTACCAGTTATACAGTCTTTCAGTTAGCAAGTTTATGGTTATTCAGTATGCCAGTTATCAGTTATTTAGTTACCAGATCAGCAATTTTCAGTGTATTAATATTCTGGTGACTGGTGAGTATACAGTGATTCCTATGGGTTCTAAAAGAAAATATAAGTAACAGTGATTATAGCAAAATCTTCGCATATTTTAGGTCTGGATTAAGACCAAGACTCACCAGATGGCGCATGAAGTGATTTAGATGATGGTATACTTTGAAGGATAGGTTTGTGCATGGTAGTGTATTCATATGTGTTTTACCTCCCAACAAAACTTCATTTAATTCTTAGAAATGGATCCACAAGTTGGATGATGATAGTTCAGATGTCAGACCCTAACATTGGTCACTATAGTTTTGGACAGAAAAGAGCCTAAGGGCAAAATACATAAGAGTCAGGAACGATTGTCATTATCATAGTTGTGTTTTTTGTACAAATCATGTATATGACTAAGAATATATGATGTACGGAATGAGAACCAAGCAGACGATATTGAATTTTAGGGAAAGATTTTAAGTTGTTTAGATTTATTCAAATCAGAATTAGAAAGTACCACATCAGTGAATGTGATGACCCAAGGGGTCATTCTATGAATTTAGACTCCATTCTAGGCTTAATAGCCCTAAAAATTAATTTTAAATACCTCAATTTGCATGCGCAGTCCGAGCGTGAAACCGGAAAGCTTTTATGTGAAGATATGAGAAATAGTAATTTCTAGAGTAAAAATTTGATAAAAATTGACTCTGGTCCACATTTTGAGCAAACGGACCTGGATCTGGGTTTTGATGATCCCGGGAGGTCCGTAGTAAAATATGGGACTTGGGCGTATACCCGAAATTAAATTCTAAGGTCCCAAGCCTTAGTAATTAATTTTTGAAAGAAATTGTTTTGCTGAATTATTAATGAAATAAAGAAATAAATTAACGTTTGAAACAGCTGGTATCTGGCCCGTATTTTGGTTCCGCAGCTCGATACAGGTTTGTTATAATAATTAAGCCCTGTCTGCAAAATTTGGTGAGAATCGGAATTTATTTGACGTGATTCGGACGTCCAGTTGATAAATAGTGAACTTTAAGTGTTCTAGAGAAAAATAATGAGTTTTGAGGTTTAATTCATAGTTTTACATGTTATTTTCATGATTTGATCGCACGAGCAAGTCCGTATGATGATTTTAGACTTTCATGCATGTTTGGTTTAGAGCCCCGAGGGCTCGGGGGAGGTTCAAATAGGTTTGGGTTGTGTTGCGGTCGTTCTTTCTTATGCTTCGACGTCGTTTCTTCAAGCATAAATGATATCATATTAAACAAATGAGTTCCGATTTCTTTTTTGAATGAAGTATTAGATCCATATCGTAATTATGGACTCGTAGCAAAAAGAATCATTGAATTTGGACATCGTATGAGGATTTTATGGTCATTTTACTAAGGTTGCCAGATTATTTATGTTAATTACGAAATTGACACTGACGACATATTAAAAATCTGCACTATTTACAAATATTAAAACCTACATATCTCCTTTATTATAAGGTCAAATTGAGTTATTCAAAAGCCTAACTTGACTAGAATTTCACAAAGAATCCATTGGATGCATAAAAAACTAGTTTCGGGATCGTTTGGAACGATAAACGAGGAAAAATAGCTGGAAGAAAAATATATATAAAACGGGCAGACTTCTTCTTCTTCAAATTTTCGAAACCCATATCCCTAGGAACATTTCTTCATCAAATATCACCCCCAAGTCATATGCAATCAATTCTAAACTTTACTCTTTCAATTACTCATTGTTTTTCATCACTTGTAAAAATCAAATCTTTACCTCAAATTGAGGTCGAATTTCGAAAATAGTTGCATATTTGGATTCATGGGTGAATGGGTAAACGTAATTTGGTCCGAACCCCGAGTTTAGACCAAGCGGGTCCGGGGTCGGGTTTTCATTTTTTTTGAGAAAACTTAGGAAAAATTATAATTTTCAATAAAGTTAGTTCCTTTAGCCTTAATTAATGATATTGAGTTAATTATGATTAGGTTCGAGCAATTTAGAGCAAGATTCTAAAGGAAAAACCATAATTGAGCAGTGAGTGACCTACGAAATTGAGGTAAGTGTTTGGTCTAACTTTGACTTGAGGGAATAGGAAACCCCACTTGTTTGCTATGTGAAATGAATGTGTGTGGTGTATAGATGAGGTGAAGAGTATCTATGCACCATCAAATTGCCTGTTAAGCATGATTCCTTCCCGTTTCTAACTTAATTGATTCTTGCCTTAATTGTTCTATGTTCATTATTGTTTCTATGACTACTTGTCCTTGTTATTTTGTTGTTAAATATTGTGGTGGTTAGTTTGAAAAGAGTATTGGTTGTTTAGTTGGTTACCTTGTGGTACAANTGAGGCATGGAAAAGGCGGCTGAGTTATTTTATTTATGTTGCAGTACTTAATCAATTGTTTAGAATTCCTTCTTGCTTTATATTTATTATCTCAGTTATTTTTCTTGTTTGTGTAGAATTATTTTATTTCGTTATTGTATATATTATGGTCACAGGTTATATGTTGTTAATGTCATGCCGTAGCCTCGTCACTACTTCGTCGAGGTTAGGCTCGGCACTTACTCAGTACATGGGGTCGGTTGTACTGATACTACACTCTGCACTCTTTTGTGCAGATCCAGGTATCGACCAGCAGTAGAGATATTTAGAGCGGCTATTCATTTA
>ML398652.1:268017-279957 GCA_005239525.1 Nicotiana knightiana | reverse complement strand
CATTCAGTCGGATATTATGGCGCTCCAATTCCTAAACTGCTTCGAGAAAGGCCCTTCCAGGTTTCCGTGCAGCAAGTCGACCATGGCACCCAAGAAGCTGCAAAACCAACCAAAAAAAAAAATGAATTGTAAGTTCTCATCTGCAAATTATCACTGGAAACAAGCCATGATTTGTATGTTTTATTAGCTTTGAGATGTGAATATTATACTATTAGGGAAACAAACCTTAGCATTCACACCATCTGGGACGATACGGTTTTCTGACTTGTATTTCAAATAATCAGTACGGCTGAACTTGGTGAACCCCCTGAAATGAAAAAGACAGCATAGATGAGGTACAAACATGTTTGATCAACGAAGTTCTCAAACGACTTTCTCCAATTGTCTACCTAAAATCACACAATGTTTAATCCTCCACCTTTAGAAACTAAGTAAAAAGTAGATATGTCAACACTCAAATTCATGTTGAGTGCCTTGAATGGGCGAATCCAGCTCAAAGGAACAACCAGGATTTTTGGTACTTGATAAATCTCGGAGGGAACAAGCAATCCGAGAATTGGTTTGGATAAAGTTATCATCAACACACAGAAATTCATATCTGCTTTAAAATGTACCTTGCTAAAGTTAACCAAGCTAATGAAGTAATGCAGCCCAATGATGAACAATAAACAGAATGAAACTGTACAAAGTGCTCAAAGCAATACATAAAAAGAAAATTAAAAAGTTAGGGCAGGGCATACCACTTCCTGCTGACAATGATCTTTTGACGACCAGGGAACTTGAACTTAGCACGGCGCAGAGCCTCTTGGGCGTGGTTGCTGTTGCCATCTTTGCAGCGAACTGAGAGAAGAACCTGACCAATAGCAACACGAGCACAAACACCCTGGGGCTTACCAAAAGCTCCCCTCATTCCAGTTTGGAGCCTATCAGCTCCAGCACACGACAACATCTTATTAATACGCAAAACATGGAAGGGATGAACTCTGACCCTCAAGTGGAAAGCATCTTTCCCAGCAGACTTGGTCATGTACTTGTTGCAAGCAATACGGGCAGCTTCAAGCGCCTCACTGGAGACATTCTCCTTCTCCCAACTGACCAAGTGAACACAGAATGGAAACTCATCGACTCCCTTTTTCTTCATACCTACATCATAGATCCTGATTTTTGGATCTGGGACACCACGGCAAAACCGTGACTTTGGGTATGGCTTGTTCTTAATCTGACGGTAACATCTTGCAGGTCCTGTGCAAGATAATTGAAATACAAATCACTGATGATGTAAACAAAGAATGCAAATGCAAGTACGCTCTGGCAAGGGTCAGTGTTGACATAAAATGAGCTGATACTAGCAATGCCGAGGTCAATGGTGATATATAATGAGCCAATACTAGCTACCATCCACACTGCATTTTGGATAGACGTGCAAACACCAGACCCGAAAATATCTCGAAAATACTACAAAAAACGTACTAGTATATAACAAACCCCTAACCAAAAGCCTCAATTTTGTTGGACGACCGCTTACAATCTTGCCCCTCAGTTGAATATCAACCAAGATTTAGTGTAATTTTAGATTAAGTGTATTAGAGATTGAAACTAAAAGTTCTTATAATTCCTATCAGACACACGAAATCAAATGAACCCCACATTTGATTACTATAGTATGACGACTACACACAAAAGATTTAAACAAATACTTCTCTTAAGCCAACACCGAAAAGCTCAAGATAAACAAAAACGATTAATCCACTCTATAAAACAGAGAAATAAATCTATCCAAACACTGGAGATTGTATAAAAAACATCATATACACATGCAACAATACACAGGGCATAAATCAGCACCATTTTTATCAGATTAGAATACTTATACGGAACAAAATTTGTACGGAAAGATGAGAATTAATGTAATCAAAGAGAGTTCTGGGAGAGGAAGCTTACTTCTCCCCATGGCTTCGTCCCCGTTTAAGACCTGCGGCTTAGAGGAATGCTACTGCAATAATGCCCTAGTTGACGTTCTCTATATACGAACTGCAAATTGTTTGGGCTTGCGTCAGGTAAAGCTAGCTGGGCCGAAATGGGCAAAAGTTATTAGGGATCTTTACATAAATAGCCGGCCATATTTATTGTTTATTTTTTCTAGCCGTATACATAGATTATACATTTAATATACATAATTATACATATTTAATATATAAATTATGCATATATTATACATCCGCTGGCTATTTTTAGTTTAAGCAATTGGATGGACGGCTATTTGGGTTAATTATTCAAAGTTTTAAAAAGGGGAAATTGACATCGGGTAACAACTAGAGTTGTTCAAAATCGAATTGAAACCGTTAAACGAACCGATGGCTTATTGATTTATTGGTATCGGATTATCGGGGTAATAGATGAGAAACGGATTGAAATTTTATAATTAACGGCTTAACGATTTGGGGGCGGATTACTCAATTTTCTTATCCGGTAAACTGTTAATCCATTAAGAATTTATATTTTTATATTTTTACCCATATTTATATAAAGTACTATTAAAACCCTAAATGGATAAATTCTTAATTTCTATTTCCTAATTCTCAGTTGATTACTGAACTAATGTGCTTTTCTGATTTTACAAATTTGATTAATGTGTATGACAGTATGTGTAGTATTGGTGTTGATGAAATGGGATGTATGTGTAATTGAGAATGCCCAAAATGTACATGTGTTATGCATCTTGCGTGTATTTGGGGTGTGTAAACGGTAAGTGAAGGTGTAAGAATATAAGGAGGAAAGGAATATATGTTGGTTAATATGTGTATGACAGTATGTGTAGTCTTAGTATTGATTGGATGATTGTTCAAAAAAAATTTATTTGGTTTAGCCGATAAGCCTCTCGATAACTGCACGATAATTGTTAATTCGATACCAATTCGCCCATTGTCTTACTGGATGGCTAACAGATTACTATATTTATATTCTGATAATCGTTAAACCGAACCGTTAAGTGTAATTATCTGCTCGATCCACCCGATAAGCACCTCTAGTAACAACATACAAGAGATTGGCAAATTATTGTCTTTAATTATGTTGGCAAAGGTAGCCTCCAAAAAATTTGCATTGTATAGCCAAATCTCTAAAAAAACTAGTTCCTATTTATGTTCTCTCTCTATAACCCTCCCCCCCCCCTCAGCTTACGTATCTTCTTCATTTCTCTTGCCCTTTTTCTCTCCTTATATTTCTTCTTCTATCTGTCCCCTTCCTCTCTCATGATTTAGCAAAAAATTTTGCAAATTATACACAACAGTCAGTGGGATGAAAATGTAAGGTTGATCTCGTATCAGAGAAAATCAGAAGCAAAAACTAAGAGAGAAAATAGAAAATATATAGTTCAACTTTGTTTTTCTTCTCTCACTTTTTTTATTAGATTAAATGAGTTGGTGTGATTGAAATTGGTTAAAAATACATAGGCGAGGCTATATACAAAATTTGAGCAAGAATAGAAGTGATTTAGACTTGTTTCAACTAAAAAATCAGACCTAAAAATCCAACTGCGACATATGTATTTAACATTGTATGTCGTGTATATCACACACAGATTTTGATGGACATCTGTGTATATCATATTGTATATATCATGTATACAACACAAGGTTTTTTAAGGACGTCTATGTATATCACATTGTATATCATGTATATAACACAGATTTTCATGGATATATATAGATATACATGAGATACCACCAATGTACATGGAGATATACACTGGATACAATGGGGGATACACATGCGGAGTTGTCTTGAAACTTGAGTTTTCAATCTGAAATGTGTTATACAAAGAAGAAAAATAAAATGGAATATAATTTCTAGGATGATGGTTGTTATGAGAGAGAGAGAGAGAGAGAAAGAGAGGGGGGAGGGGGTTAAATATTGTTGCTATTTTTAAGGAAAATAAGCATTTAAGCATATTGGCCACCAAAAAATTATCAATAATTTACAACGTTAAAAAAACTTAGGAAAAAAGAATTCCCAATGGATATGGCTAGAATTCGTTAAAAATGCATAGACAATGCAATATATAAATTTTGAGGAAGATTGGAGGTGATTTGGACTGGTTTGGAGTCAAAATCCATAGTTAAAATCGAGTAATATTTTTCTGCAACACATGTGTCATGGCCTAAAATTCTGACCAATGGGGTTGTGATGGAGCCTAACACCACTAACTAGGCAAGCCAACACATAGCGATAAATAAGAAGGGGGCTAACAGTTAACAACATAATGATAATATAGAACAAAAGCAACTCAGAAACGTACATAATAAGTCTAAAAATCAACATCGATGATTAACCATTCCGTGATTTGTTGTCACAAGTATACGAGCTACTAGAATTTGCTAAATACGATGTCTGAAATAAATCCAATATTGTATGGTAAAATAAACAGTAAAGAAGAGATGGAAAGATGACTCTAAGCCTTTCAATATATATGCAATCTAGTATCCTCTAAGCACCTCTCGGGACTCTGCTAATACCAATATCTGAATCTGCACAAGAAGTGCAGAAGTGTAGTTGTCACGACCCAAATCTCAACATGTCGTGATGGCGCCTATTGCATTACTAGGTAATCCAACAATCACAAAATAACTACGCATTTTAAATTAAAATCATGATGTAATAAGTTTAATAGTGAAAATCTCATAAATAGCCGTTAAGAACAACTGCGAGTCAACTACAAATTCCCCAAAATCGGGGTGTCACCGAATATATGAGCTACTAAGTGTCAACACAGTCAAAATCTCTAATAAAAATGTATGAAAGATAGAACAATACAGAATAAAACTGAAAAGAAGGAGAGTCGAGGTCTGTGGGCATCAAAGCAGCTACCTCAATAGTCTCCCAGCAGATACTGCTCCGAGTCTACCAACCACCGGGTCTAGATGTACCTGGATATGCACACGAAGTGCAGAGTGTAGTATGAGTACAAATGACCAAATGTACTCAATAAGTAACAGGACTAACCTTGGGCTGAAAACAACGACAAGCTCAGAAAGGCACATTCCAAATCCAGATAATAACAGTACAAATATAACAGGGAAATGACAGTAATAACTCAAAGAAATCCAGAATCCGTACACAGTACGAGAAGGTGGACATGTTCTCAAGTTCAACAATTTAAGCTCAATATTGATAAAATATGCCAAGTATAGCAGCATGAGGAATGTTCTGTCTCTATGTCTACATGTTAAATATGCATGTTATATGTAATGCAACACAGTAATAAACTCATGTACTCACACTCTCAGAGTACTCAATCTCACTCAGCACGCTCAATCACTTAGCACACTCAATCGCTCTGCACTCTTAGTCGTTCAGCACTCTCAATCACTCAACACTCAGCGGTACTTGTGCTCACTGCTGGTATGTCAGAGTCTGGAGGGGCGGATCCTACCCAAGCGCTAACATAAGTCAACATAGGAATGATGCGGCGTGAAACCCGATCCCATAAATATCACTCACAAGCTGGTCCTCATGCCCAAACTCAATCTCAATCTCTCTAGTCTCTCGGGCTCACAAATCTCATGCCAATCAGCACAAACAATGATAACATGACGTAACAATAAATGATAACAGAGACTAAGATATGGCATGCAAATGATGAATGTGACTGAGTACATAATTTCAATTTAAGCAAATAACAATAATAGAAATGACCTTAGTGGGTCCCAACAGAATAAGCATATAGCATAAATATGATTTCTAACATGGAATACAACTCAATCACTCTAACACGTAGGGATTACATGAATAGAAACAAGATTTGATAACTACACGGTACCACGGAATCAACCGAGTCACAATTACCATGGCGTACGCCCACACGCCCGTCATCTAGCATGTGCATCACCTCAAAACCAACCACATGACATGTATATCAAGGATTCATACCCTCAGTACCAAGTTTAGAAGTGCTACTTACCTCAAACTGCACAAATCACAACTCCAACAAGCCCTTGTCTCGCGAATCGGCCTCCAAACGAGTCAAATCTAGCCACAAACAACTTAATACAATCAGTACAAGCTATATGAATCGATTCCATACAATAAAGCTAAGTTCTTTAACCAAAGTCAAAAACTTAACGTGAAAAGTCAATCCCGGGCCCATATCTCAGAACCCAAACGAATTTATAAAATCCGAACACCCATTCAATAATGAGTCCAACCATACCAAAATCATTCAATTCCGACCTAAAATCGCCTTTCAAATCCTCAAAATATAGCTTATGAAGTTTTCACAAATTTCCCCAATTTTTCCAACCCAAAACACTAATTAAATGATAAAAATAGTGACAAATTCATGCATTTCAATCAAATCCGAGTTAGAATCACTTACCCAATTAAATCCTTGAAAATCTCTTCAAGAATTGCACAAAACCGAGGTCTCTAGCTCAAAAGATGAAAAATGGTACAAAACCCTTGATTTGGAAATAATATACTGCTCCCCATTGCCCTTCTTCGCGAAAAGTACCTTGCATTCACGAAGCACAAAATCCTCAGCTGCCAAAATCCTCTTACGTGAATGCAAGACCACCATCACTAGGGTTGTGACCCAACCCTAGTATGTAAACTTAATGAGTGTTTGATTTATTGCTTGTTTATGGTTGGGTGTTGATTATCTAGCCTTGTTATTGCTTTTATTTGAAGAATTAATGGTTGCCTATTTGACTTGGTCTCTCATTGAGAAAGAAAGACTTAGTCTAGGATAACTTGGCTAGCAAGAAATTGAGTCAATCAAAAGATTGATAAGCCCAATTAAAGGGTTGAACCTAGAGATAGTAAAACTCGACTTGAGCTTATTATCAATTGTTTTGTTAAATACCCATTTGGACTTGAGAAAGCCAAATTGGACAAAATCACGCTCTGACCAAGAGGTAGCGAGCGAGTACTTGAGTGTTGATAGCTATAATACACCCCGACCAATAAAACAAGCTTTAAAGTGAATAACCCATTAGGCAAACACCTAGGTGAAGGTCATAGCCCTAGGCCTTTTATATCATTTGAAAATCAATCAAAAATAATTTCCTAGATTCATTCTTTAATTCGCAACAGTATTTTAATTTAGATTTTCAAACAAAATCAAATATTGCGGAAGTGCAAATTTAGATATACAAACTCACGCAATAAGCTATATACTACTAACACCCATTCACATAGCTCCATGCATAATTCGACCCCGACTTTTCTTGGGTATTACTATTACATTGACCGTTTTCATATCCTCAAATAGAGGAGTGAAATTAGACGAGATCAATTTTTGGCGCCATTGCCGAGGAGCTAAAAATGGTGTTAGCTATATATTTAGGTGTGTTTTTGGAATATCTTATTTTCGTTCCTTGTTACTAATGTGTGAGTATTGTAGGTGCAATCATGGCAAACAACGAGTTCAGAAACATAGCTGTGGGGGATGTGGACGTTGATAATGATGAAATGGATGAGGTCGCTCTTGAACTTCAGGCCAATAGACGAGGCCGATCGCCTCAAGACAATGTGCCCGTTCCACCCTCACCTCCACCACGAGCGACTCCACATCGGGTGTTGCCAAATTAAGGGAATGCAAGTTCTATAGTCCCACCCCGTATTAGGGCGGGGAACTTTCAATTTACCAACGTGATGCTCACTTTGCTCGAGCGACGAGGGTTCTTCATCGGTGCACCGGGTCAAAATGCATATAAACACTTGAAGGGGTTCGTTGATACATGTTGGGGGAGCAATCAATCAAAAGTCTCCGAGGATGATTTGAGGCTACGACTTTTTCCTTTCTCTCTATAGGGGAAAGCTATAGATTGGTTGGAACGTTTTCCATATCATTCTATTCGTACTTGGGATGAACTAGCGGAGAAATTTATTTCAAAGTACTTCTCTCCCGAGCACATGACCATTCTTCGGGATGAAATTCTAGCATTCAAGCAAGATCCCAATGAACCACTACACAAGGCATGGGAAAGATATAGGAAAATGGTGAAAGAGTGCCCCAACAATGATATGACGGAGAACATGATTCAACAAACTTTCTATCAGGTGATCCAAATGTGATTCTTCTTCATAAAGAGTTACATGACCATGGGCAAGCCATAGCCGAGTTGACAACCACCATGAACCAATTGGCAAAGGCTCAACTTCAACAAGTATAAAACCCGAGGCAAGTCAATTCTATGAAGGGAGTCAATATGATGGTGAACTAGAGACGAACAAGAAGTCCACAAGTGCAACAAAGAGTGGACAATTTTTTGCAAGATGATAGTGGATTTGATCAAGGTGATTCTTATAATGATCAAGAAGAAGAGATCCAAAAAAACTTTCAATGTCAAAGAAATAACTTCCAAGGCCCTAGTCAACAACAATAGAGACCTTTGAATAATAAAGACAATTGGAATTCTAACAACCAAGGTAATTGGAATAGCGGAAACAATCAAGGCAATTGGAACAACAACAATCAAGGCAATTGGAGTGGAAGCAATAACCAAGGAAATTGGCAAAACAATAGTAACCAAGGCAATTGGGGAGGCAACAACCAAGGCGGGTGGAACAAAAACCAAGGAAATTGGGGGTCGGGTTTCCAAAGGCCCTCAGTGTATCAACAACGGAGCAACCCACATCCTTATCCTTCTCATGATCCTAGTTCCTCCAACAATGAAATGGGTCGTATTGAGAACATGTTCAAGCAAATGATGGAGAAGAATGCCGATTTCGATGCCCAACTTGCTTCACACAACACATAAATCCGAAACTTAGAAGTGCAAATGGGTCAAATCTCTCAAACTTTAAATTCTCGTCACAAGAGGGCACTACTAAGTGATACGGTGGTGAACCCGAAGAGTGGGAACAATACGGGGAGTGCCATTTCCGTTACTAAAAGAAGTGGAAGAGGTGAGAATGCACCTACCTCAAGTCAAAGGCAACTTGTGGACGATAGGTAAGTGGTAGAAGAAGAGGAGACCTCGAATAATATTGTGCAAGCAAATGATGAAGTGCAGATTGATATTGATGACGCGGTGGAAGAGACTCAAGAGGATGTGAACTTATCTAGGGATCATGTGATTGACATACCGGAACCAGTAGTACAAAAAGCTAAGGCACCATTGCCTAAGACACCTCCTCCCTATCCTTAAAGGCTTGCCAAGAAAAATGGTGAGAATCAATTCAAACCATTGATATGATGAAGAGTCTCTCTATAAATGTGCCATTAGTTGAAGCCTTAGAGCAAATGCCTGGATATGTAAAGTTTATTAAGGACTTGGTGACAAAGAAGAGATCGATGAATTTTGAAACTATAAAAGGCACTCACCAAGTGAGCGTAATTGTGCATTCGATGGCTCATAAGTTGGAAGATCTAGGTGCTTTTACAATTCCTTTTACCATTGGAAGTGCCGAGTTTGCAAAAGCTCTTTGTGATCTTGGGGCGAGTATCAACTTGATTCCCTATGCGTTTTTCAAGACATTGGGAATTGAGCAAACAAGACCCACATCTATGAGATTACAAATGATCGATCGTACAATGAAGAGACCATTGGTGGTGATTGAGGATGTATTGGTTCGAGTTGAAAAGTTCATTCCCCCGACGGATTTTGTTATTCTTGATTGTTAAGTGGACTATGAGGTACCGATTATTCTTGGTAGACCTTTCCTTGCTACGGTGAAGGCTCTTGTTAATGTGGAAGCCGGCGAACTCACTTTCCGGGTGGGTGATGAAAATGTGGTGTTCCACGTGTACAAATCTGTGAGGCAACAAAATAGCAATGAAGTGTGTTCGTTCGTGGACTTGGTGACCGATGTGATTATTGATGATACAGGTGCCATGATTAATATGGGTGATATGTTGGAGGTCGTCTTGCTCATTTTTGATGATGACGAGATGGATGGCTTCATGGAATGTGTTAATTCTTTACAAGGGATGGGGTCGTACAATTATGCACCTCAGAAACTTTCCTTGGATCTTGAGAATAGGAAAACTCCTCCTACAAAGCCTTCAATTGAAGAGCCTCCTATCTTGGAGTTGAAGCCATTACCTCCACATCTCAGGTATGAATTCCTTGGCTCTTGCTCTACTTTATCGGTTATTCTTCCCTCTTGTTTGACTAACGTGTAGGTTGACTCTACATTGGTGGTGCTCCACAAGAGAAAGAAAGCTATTGGGTGGAATTTGACGGATATTTGGGGAATAAGCCCCGCATTTTGCATGCATAATTAACTGGAGGAAGATGCCAAACCCTCAATTGAACATCAAAGGAGACTCAATGAAGCCATGCAAGACGTGGTAAAAAAAAGGAGATGATAAAGTGGTTAGATGTCGGGGTTGTCTACCCCATTTATGACAATTCATAGACTTCTTCGGTGCAATGTGTTCCAAATAAGGGGGACATGATTGTGGTCACCAATGATAAGAATGAGTTGATTCCAACAAGAACGCTGACCAGGTGGTGAGTGTGTATGGAATATCAGAAGCTGAACAAAATGACAAGGAAAGACCATTTCCCACTACCCTTTTCTTGACCAAATGCTTGATTGGTTGGCCGGCTGGGCGTTCTATTGCTTTCTAGATGGATATTTGGGCTACAATCAAATCCTTATTGCCTTGGAAGATCAAGAGAAAACAACTTTCCCTTGTCCCTATGGCACTTACGCTTTCAAGCGGATGTCATTTGTCTTATGCAATGCACCAGAAACGTTTCAATGGTGTATGATGGAGATCTTTACGGATATGGTAGAGGACTACCTTGAAGTCTTCAGGGATGACTTTTCGATAGTCGGGGATTACTTTGGAAAATTTGGATAAGGTATTGGCAAGGTGTGAAGAAACGAACTTGGTGTTGAATTGGGAGAAATGTCATTTCATTGTCGAGGAGGGTATTGTCCTTGGCCACAAGATTTCAAAGAAAGGAATAGAGGTCGACAAGGCAAAAATAGAGGTGATTTCTAAACTTCCACCTCCAACATCCGTGAAGTGCGTGAGAAGTTTCTTGGGTCACGCGGGGTTCTACCGGTATTTCGTAAAGGATTTTTCCAAAGTGGTGAACACCTCGTGCAAACTTTTGAATAAAGATGCTAAATTTCACTTCAATGATGATTGCATGAGAGCATTTGAATTGCTTAAATTCAAGTTGACAACTATTCCCATTATCACCGCTCCTAATTTGAGTATTCCTTTTGAGCTCATGTGTGATGCTAGTGATGCAGCGGTTGGAGCAGTTTTGTGGCAACGTATCAACAAGATTTTTCATCCGGTCTACTATGCTAGTAAAACCATGAATGATTCCCAAATCAATTACACCGTTACCAAAAAAGAGCTCTTTGCCATTGTGTTTGCTATTGAGAAGTTCCGCCCGTACTTGATGGGTACAAAGGTTATTGTTCATACGGACCATGCGGCACTTTGATATCTTATGAGCAAGAAATATTCAAAATCTAGGTTGATGATATGGGTGATATTGTTGCAAGAGTTTGATATTGACATTCAAGATCGGAAAGGGAGTGAAAATCAAGTGGCAGATCACTTGTCTCGCTTGGAGGAGGAGGGGAGGCCGCATGATGGCCTTGAAATCAATGACTCCTTCCCGATCAAAAACTTGTTGGTTGATTTCCCAATGCACACGCAAGTGTACGTGGTCGACAAGTAATATAGGAATTGAAGTCCAGATATCGTACCCACAGGGACTTGTGATTAACTATCCACTAAACTAAACTCAAACAAATATTTAACTAGAATTAATCTAAAATAGTAAATCAAAAGATTAAATAGACAACTAACTTAAAGATGAATTCAAGGTAAATTGATATTCTAGAGTTATGGGTTGTTAAACAATCACGTTGAGTTTTCGACCTAAATCTTCTAATCAGGTTTATTGATTGACGAGGTTAATATTGCTCGTAGCCTTCTCCCGAAGTACAACTCGCCTATTCAAG
>ML398652.1:157558-267674 GCA_005239525.1 Nicotiana knightiana | reverse complement strand
TTGCATCCGTTTAGCCCCGTTTCCATTTCCAATTCACCTACACATAAAATAAACCCTATTAGGCACATACGACGTGTATTTTATCATTAAAGCTCATAAAATGCGAGGGATATAATGCTTAAAATCACGAATTCTAGCCACTCATCAAGGACTCTTAGATATTTCACTGAAGGAGGTGCCATGGTTCGCCGATCTAGCAAATTACCTTGTGTGTGGAATCATTCCGGATGAGTTCTCTTCAAATCAAAGGAAGAAGCTTAAACGGGATTGTCAAGATTATTATTGGAACGAGTCTTACCTCTTCCTGATTTACAAGGATGTGGTAATTAGAAGATGTGTACTGGATGAAGATAAAAATGTTATTCTTGAAGCATGTCACCCTTCGCTTTATGGTTGTCACCATGGTTGAGCAAGAACGGCGGCTAAAGTGCTAAGTTGCGGTTTCTATTGGGCCACTCTATACAAAGATGCAAGTGATATGGTGAAAATATGTGATGAATGCCAATGGACCGGTGGAATCTTGAAGAAGAATTAAATGTCTCTCACTACCATTTTGGAGATTGATATCTTTGATGTGTGGGGTATTGACTTCATAGGTCGCTTTGTGAGTTCTTGTAGAAACACCTACATCTTGGTCGCGGTTGATTATGTGTCTAAATGGGTTGAGTCCGTTTCTCTACCCACCAATGAAGCGAGAAGTGTGGTGACATTTTTGAAGAAGAATATTTTCACAAGATTTGGTACTCCGCGGGCTATCATAAGCGATGTGGGGTTGCATTTTTGCAAAACAGTTTTTGACACCTTGCTTAGAAATTATGGTGTCACTCATAAAGTTATGAATCCATATCATCCTTAAGCTAGCGGTCAAGTGGAAGTCTCCAACAGAAAGATAAAGAGTATCTTGTCCAAAACAGTAAATGCTAACCGGACGGTTGGTCAAAGACGCTTAATGATGCACTATGGGCTTATCGGACTACTTTCAAAACTCCTATCGGGATGTCTCCATACCGGTTGGTGTTTGGAAAAGCTTGTCATATTCCGGTGGAACTTGAGCACAAAGCCATGTGGGCTTTAAAGAAGTTAAATCTTGATTGGATTGCAACCGCTAACTTGCGGGTGCACAATTGAAAGAATTAGATGAGTTCCAGTACAACACATATGCAAGTTCGTCCTTGTACAAAGAGAGAATGAAGTACCTTCATGAAAAATACATCTGAAACAAGGAGTTCAAGGTGGGTGATCTTGTTTTGTTGTTCAACTCACGATTGAAGATATTTCCCGGAAAGTTAAAATCCAAATGGAGTGGTCCCTTTGAAATTGTGGGTGTGACACCTTTTGGTGCATTGGACTTGAAGAACAAAAATGATGAGGTATTCCAAGTCAATGGTCAATGGGTGATGTATTATTTGGGACAAACTGATGATTGCCACGTCGAGGCAGTTATTCATTTGAAGTGATGGTAATCTGCATCGTGCCGCGACGCTAAATCAGGTGTTATTTTGTGCTAACTGGATTTGAAGTATGTTGTAGGAATGAGTGTGCTTTATAGGAACTGTGCTAAAAACAATTAGCTAAGTAAGGGCAAAGTGCGGATCGCACAATTTTGAATGCTACAGCAGAAGGCAACTGCGCACGCACAAATCTTGTGATGTCCGACAAATTGAGATGGGAAAATGCAAACTCTCTAAAGTTGGTCAATCCGCCATTCTGCGGACGCACAACGAAATCTGTGGTCCGCAACAAAATCTGCAGCCGCAGATGATCAAAGGAAATTGAACTACTAGGTAGCAGAGTGCGGACTGCAGAAGTAATTCTGCGGCCGCACTCAATCTCTTTTCCCTCAAGTTTGGACCTTCAGTATAAATAGTGAACTTAGGACTACTATGCACGTTTTTCACTCTCTGAGCACTCAAAAAGCTAAAACATTGTAAACATCTGTTCAATCATTTACTACGCTAAATCCACTTTTGTGATCATTCCTTAGCACTGCTTCATATCTGGTATGCTCCGTTTACTCATAGATTTTTCAATCTTTAGGCTAATTTCTGATTTGTTAGTTAGTTCAAGCCATTTGTCACTAGAAATCAATCTTTACATGCCATGTGGGGGTTTAAATTGTGTTGGGTCAATTCCTAACTGCTATTTGGGAAATGTGTATCTTGATTATCATGTTTTATTGCTATTACCATGTCGAATCTGTGAAAAAATTGTAACCCCGATTTAATTTTGAAATCAATGGCCACACAAGAAATTGTGCAGTCCGCAAAAGTGGAGATTAGGGCAGTTGCTGAAGCATGATTCTGTGGACCGCACTTGAAATATTGTGAACCATAGATATTTTACCGCGGTCGCAGAAATGTGTGTGTGGCTGCAGATCAGGCCAATCTCTATCTACAGAGAGTTGTTATTATTAGGTACCCAATATGCGGCCACAATAAAAATTATGCGGGCCGCATTTCAGATGTGCAGCCGCAATTAAAATTTTGAAGACCGCAGTTCATCAAGATGGCCACACTTTCAAATTGTGAAATCCGCACAACCTAGTCTGCAGCCGCACTTGCAATTGTGCGGGACCGCACTTCCCCACCTGCACTCATGTTCATAAATGTGTTATACTACCTGTTTACAATGGAACCATAACTAACTGATGTTGTTGCTTGTTATAGAAAATGGTCAGATCTCGAGTTCGTGGTGACACGTCAAAGGGAAAGGGTGAGCCTTCCAAAGGAAGAGGCAAAATCAATTTAACCCTCCAAAGGGTAATCAACAAGAAAGCCACAGCAGGCCGAGGAAGACAACTCGAGCCCTCTGAATCTAGTTTATATGCTCCATCTCGGGAAGCATCGGAGGGTGACTCAGTGAAAGAGTAGCCTGCGGTCCAATCGTAGCCATAACAGCCAAAGGGAAAGTACCAACTTAGAGACAAACCTTCCTCCTTACATAGCACTTCCGAGGATTCAGAGAGTAAGTTAGACTTCAGAGCCCATTGCTGCACATGTCCCTGAGGCACCAGCAGGCGCTATTGACGATATTCCGAATGATGGTAGATGAGGTGATACCACAGTTTACGGCCTTGAGAGGTCGAAGAAGAGAGAGGTCTGAGAGGACCGGTTTGTGAGTCTAGCTGCCTTCACCAGTTTCCTTGAGTGGTGGCTGGTGAGATAACTCACTCTTGAGCAAAAGTTCCTGCTTCAAGACCTTGACAAGTATAATCTAGAAGTGTTGAGGCAGTTCCGAAAGAGAAAGGGGTGGATGTGGTTCACCCAGTTAGTTGTGGATGCAAAGGAATACTTGGTCTGGGAGTTCTATGACAATGTGGCACATCCCAAGAAAGAGACCAAAGTGACAAAAGAGAGAAATCTGAAGGTGCAGTTTGACCAGTACACATTGAACTCCTACTTGGGGTTTGAGGATGTGGAGCCAGTGAAATACTTAAAGAAGTTGGAGATGGGTGATGCAGCTCGCCCATGGCTAGCTGAGATTCTTGTGGCCCCGGGCCACCACCACCATAGATCACTACAGGGGTACCTATTCAGTGGAACACCCTGAATTTTGAGGCGAAGGGCTGGCAAACCTTCGTATGAAACAGACTAGACCCATTCCAGAATGAGACCAACTTACCTATTCCACGTGCACTTCTAGTCGCATCTATTATGGCCGGGTACCCGGCAATGTGGGTGCTATGATGTTGGCCAACATTTTAGGTGTCGCTAAGCAGGCTGACACCTCCTACCCGTATCCCAATATCCTCACAGATTACCTTACAAATGCATGTGTAGAGCCCAGGGACTTTGACACAAAGATTCGGGCAAAGAAGCCCTTCTCTTGGTATTCTTAGATGGATCTGAAGAATCTGAAGAGAAAGGGTCAGTCGACTACTACCGTAGGCCATTCTGATGAGCCTTCAGTGATAGCTGCAGAGTCAATCGATATGCCCTCCACTTCAGCAGTGCCTTCTTCCAATGCAGCTGCCATGCCTCCACCTTCAGCCTTAGTGCCTCCCTCCTCGGCTTTGAAGTTGGTGCCTATGCCTTCTGCTCTATTATATGTACTGCGAGTCTCCCAAACTTTGGTGAGCCTCAACAACTGGTTGCAGACAACTACTGCAAAGCTATTTGACTTATCCGGTCATGTTGCAGCACAATCATCTTTGTCGGCACCCCCAGATTCCCCCCACAGTTGAAGAAAAATTAAAGAAGACCCTGGACAACTAGAACACTATCTTGGCCACTCTGGTACAACATGGGTCCGTGATTGAAGAATTGGGGAAATAAGTAAAGAAGATGCGGAAATCACAGGCTTCGAAGAAATCAGTGGATAAGCTCCGGCGACAGGTCACCAAGCTTGCATCAGCCAGATACATTCCATTCGACATGTTGATAGACCCACACCACCCATGCCCCAATACCACAGAGCCCACTGCAACAACTGGCCAGTCTAAGGAGCCAGACCTTGCTACTAACACTGCCGAGGCAGTCCGCAAGATGTTCACCAGCCCAGCTACTCCTGGACTTGGGGATGATGAGATTCGATTAGAGACTAAGGTCGGTGCCACTGCTGGAGACACAGAGATGGCCACTGAGACATAAGGAGTTTTCTTCACTCTCACCCTTCTTATACTCGTATTTTATTAAGCATTAGGGACAATGCTTACTTTTATTCGGGAGGGGGGGGGGGGGGGGTGGAGTTTCTTTGACACTTGGATGATTCTGATGATGTATTTTGATAACTATGAGACAAATTGGCTTGTAATTAACTTAGTACTATTTTCTTATTCTCTTTTGTTATGTATACATTCTCTCTTATCTCTTTATGTATATTCGTGTAGCTTTTAACTTCTTTATCTTTATGTTTGTCTTGACTTAGTAACTTCTTTTTTATTTGCCTTTTTAAAAAAAAATTATTTAGTAGCTTATTTTTGCTTTAATGGCTTCCTTTTATGTTTTAATGGACAATAAGCCTTTGGTTTTCTTAATGCCACAGTTCTTTCCAAATGTGATTTTTGTGTGAACCTGGTGACTCTTCCCAACACTGGATGGCGTGACAACCTTCTTAAGGGAGTGAGTCCGTTTTGGTAGTTAGGTAATAATAGTAATAATAATGAATAAAGAGACCTAATTGAGTCATGCTCGAAGAGTCAAATATTCTTCACTTGGTACCAACATACTTAACTACATGCTTATGGTTATAAACAAGATTTTTGGAAAGAAATAACTCTAGTTAGTGACCTTTTGACCCTTGTGTTGACTTAGGCAATCATCGAGAGGTTTAGTCGAACCATAACGGTTTTCAATCTTGAATATGGTCATTGTGGGCCCTCGACTCTATCCGCTTTAACAATCCAGCTGCGTGAGAGGTGAGATGTTGTTGGTTCAAGTTCAAGTACCCGTGCGAATGGTCTAGAACTTTCCCCGAATGTGTTTCTAAACAAAATTTTAAGTTTTGCTTGGCTTGAGAAGTGATTGTAGGAACTCCATGATCCGTTTGAAATTTTCCGTGGCCCACCAAAATTGTTATTCCTAGTCAACCCAATTGAGCCAAAAACCTTTCTCATTTGATCACCACATTACAAGACTTTACCCGTTTTGTTGTGACCCTCTCTTGGCTCCCGAACTTTCCTTAACACTCTTGTGAAACAATTGGCTAAAAACGTAAGTTTGGGGGAGAGACGAGGAGTTTGAAAAAGGTATCAAGGCAAAAGAGAAAAGAAATGAATAGAAGGAAAGGCAAGAAAAAGAAAGAACAAAAAAGAAAAATGCAAAATAAAAGTGAATAAGTTCAAAAGTTGAAGGGATTCAAAGAAAAGTAATGATGCAAAGCATGGAAAAAGTAAAGAAGGAGAAATGAATATCATAACCAAGAAAGAGTAATGTTAAGTCTCTCTAGTTCCCCTAAGGAAAAGAAAATTCCTCAAAGAGTTGGCAAATGCATGAACTAATAAAATAAAATAGAGTGCTTAAGGAAAGATGAACTTGTTCTATCATAGCTTATCCAACCTTATTCCAAAAGCATTCCTTGCATCCCGAAAAATCCCTACACGATTTCAAGCCGAGTAAGCTTACATTAGTGGTGATTTACATGAGGGGGCAATCCTATGGTACTTAAAGTTGTACTTGCGACATTCTTTTGAGAGAGATGAGTGGATCTTTCACAAATCTTTGAATTGAGTGCTATATTCTTAAGTGAGATAGGCAAAAGAAGAGTAGATGAGGAGGAGTTTGGGATCCATAATGGCCTACATGAAAAAGAGAGCTTTCTTGATGAATAAAGTCAACTCTTGATGGTCAAGTGTCACATTAGAACTATTCGTGCTTAAAAGTTGAACTTGTTGCCTTGTTGATAATTCATAAGTGTCGTGGGTAATTGTTGGTCCCAATTGATGTGTGATTGATTCACCTTTGATTAGCTGGAATGACTACTTGTAGAGGAGGTAACTACTTTATTTACTTGAGGACAATTAAAAGCTTAAGTTTGGGGGAGTTGATAAGTGGGGATTTTTACTACTTATTAACACCTTTTAGATTTCGTTTTAGTCCAAAAGCGCTTAATTGTGTTCCCGAAAACTAATGAAATGTACTTAATTGCAGGAATATTGGAAGATGAGCTCCTGAGATGATATCCAACTCAAGAAGGAGAAATCTGAATTCAAGGACAAAAGCAAGCACAAAAGCTCAAAGTGCGGACCGCAGAATATCATCTGCAGCCGCAGGATGTGAAGAAAGTCCATCAGAAAATGTTGAAAAGTGCAGACCGCACATGAATTGTGCAGCCGCAAAAGCTGGGTCAGAGCAAAAGGTGACAGAACCTGCACCTCTAGTCCAACACAAGTGCGGATCGCACAATTATTGTGCGAACGTAGAAGAAGAGCTACGCGGTCGCAGACACATTTGTGCGGACCGCAGAAAAAGAAGGTGCGGCCACAGACACAATTGTGCGGACCGCAGAAAGAGGGATGTGCGACTGTAGTTCATTATTATGCGGCCGCAAATTTCCAACCTTGTGAAGCTGAAGCAAAGTGCATACCGCACATGGAATTGTGCGGTCGCATATCTCCGGAAGGGCATTTTTGTCCGAAAATTCCAGCCCTGTATAAATAGAAGAGTTTCATTTTTTTAGGTCAACTTTTGACATCAGCAGCTGTTACACCTCCTTTTTCCCGAGGGATAAGGGAGTTTTTCCAACTAAAGTGATATTATTCGAAATTAGATTATTCATTTAAATTAGAGTCGCCACTTGGAATAATTTTATGGTGTCCCAAGTCACCAATTTATTTTAAAATCCCAAATCGATGAAATTTGACTCTGTTTTAAAGTCTGCAAAATCAGAAGACCGTAAGAAATTTTGTTAATCCGGGAGAAGGTGTTAGGGATTCCCAGATTCCGTGATTATAGCACAGTCGCTTTAATCATACCTTGCTGAATTAAATTGTTTAATTACGTGTTTTAAAATCTATGTGTTTTTTTACCTTTTATCGCTTTGAATTATGGCGTTTATGGATTTATCTTTGAAACGGATCACATGTGTGTGAACCTGTTTCATTTGGGGTGCTAAAATCATGTCACGCGCACGTGTACAAAATTAATCACGCTTTATTGATTATTAAGATTGTTTATGGCCAAAGTCGTGCGAACGCGTCCTTTAATTTATTTGGGAATAATCATAATCATGTCACGCGAATTTGTACACAATCATGATAATAGATTAGGACGCGCCTAAAGCAAGTAGCGCATTTGGATTATTTTCCTAAAAAACAAATTTGATATTATTACGAAGGCCATATGAGTTATGGATACTTGTTGTGAATAGTGTACGATTCAATAGTAATTAAGGGTTATTAAACTTATTTGAAGAAGGTATTTGAATTAGTGTTGCAACGTACCAATTTTGTGCTAAATCGCTCGTTAATATTTCTATCATTTTTTAAGTAAAACTATTTAAAGACATGAAAGATATGCTAGTGACAGGAAGATCCAATCTTGTTATCACTCAAGAAGAAAGAAAAGCAAATTCCCCTACCCACTTTATTGGAACAATTTCAACTACAATTAATCCCAAATTCAATTATCATTATTTTAAGTCCAAAGCACATGAACCATTAAAATGATATCGAACCCTTTAATTCTAAACAAATCTTATTCAACTACTCTGTTTAAGAAATAACTTTATACATATAGAAGAAATCTAAGGCTATAACCAAAGGAACAACTGTGATGAAGAAAATAAAGTAACAAATCCTTGAGTGAACTCCCTTTTCAACATAAAAAACACCGAGGACAATATGACAATCAACCCCAAACATTAAACTCAAACATCACTCACATGGTAATGAAGATAGCATATAACTTAATCATAATAATATTTGATACGGCTGAAATAAATATTGAGAATATTAAAATAATGTATTTATGCCATATTAAAAAAAATAATATTGCAAGAGATTTGACCTTTATTGCTGAATATTCAACTGCTAAGATTTGTTTAGATTAACAAGGATCCCAGATCGCGTTAAAACCGGACGTTTGACCGGAACCTCGTCCGCAACCTCGCTTCATTCAACTTTGGGGCTGCTATTTTGTGCAAAAAAATTGTTTCTGGTTTATTTTTGCTGTTGTTTTTGCTGGGTTTGAGTGGCTTTTTGGAGATAGTGACTGGTTTTCATGGAGGAAGAATACTGCTTGTGTTGAAGAAAGAGAAGCAGACCAGATTTTTGAATCTCCTCCCTCTAAATCTCGTTTTTTTATTTGTGAAGTGTGTGGGTTATATATGGAATTTGTGTGTTGATGAAAAAGAAGAGGGGGGCGTGGGGAATTGTGTGTGTGTGAAGGAAATGGGGATATGGGGTTGGGACGTGAGGAGTGCTGTGTGTGTAGGTAGTGATTAGTTAGATTGGAAATTTGTTAATCTTTTGGTTTTATTTTCGTTTTTTTCCCTTCTTCTTTACCTTTTTTCTTTTTCTTTAAAAGATAAAATATAAAGATAAGATTATTAACTAACTAATTTTTATATTAAAATAATATAGGCAAACTAAATTATTACACTATAATTTAAATGACACCCAAAATATACTAAAGCTAAGCTAACTTATTTATTATAATTCTAATTATAAGAAACCATATATTTTTGTAAATTTTCTTTCTCTTTATAAATAAAAATAAAATTTATACTATAAGCATGTGAATATTATTTTTCGTGATTTGTAACTTTTCTCAAATAAAACCTACTAAAAATAAGATAAAAATTTAAAATATTAAGATTAGACCTAGAAAAAATACTCACACTAAAATAGTATAGAATTTGGGTGTGAATATGTGCCCATTTGAAGCTTTTGGCTCGATTGGGCCAATGGTCTCCATTCCTCAAGCAACAAAAGGGCAAGGATCTGACATAAGATACAACTATGAAGGAGGCGAGTGAATCAAGTCACTGTGAATCTGACACTGATGGCACTTGCGAACAAAACAAAAGCAATCTCGCTCTACAGTAAGCCAATAATATTCCACCCGAAGGATTTTCTTTGCTAGAACATATCCATTCATCTGCGGATCACATACTCCCGAATGCACTTCATTCATAATTATTTCAGCTTCTTTAGCATCCAGACATCTCAACAAATTCAAATTCGGAGTCCCTTTGTATAGGATTTTCCCACTCAAAAAGAAACCATTAGAGAGTCGCCTAATAGTTCTCTTTTGATCCCTATTAGCATGTTCCAGATATTCTCTTATTTTCAGATACTATTTAATATCATGGTACCATGGCTCACCGTCTGGTTCTACTTCAATTGTGTTGCAATAACTATGTTGATCCCGAATATGAATTTCTAATGGGTCAATGTGAGTAATACCCCGATATGGAAGCATTGAGGCCGGGGTGGCCAAGGCATCAACTAATTCATTGTGAAACCTGGGAATGTACCTGAACTCGATGGACTTGAACCTTTTGCTAAGATCTTCAACCCATTGTCTATATGGAATGAGCTTGACGTCTCGAGTCTCGAAATCACCTTGAGCCTGCCGAATAAGCAAATCTGAATCTCCCATCACCAACAGTTCATGCATATTTAGGTTTATTGCCATGTTCTGACCCATGATGCAAGCTTCATATCTACTGTGTTGTTTGTACAGAAGAAACGAAGTCACGCTGTGGCAGGGTAATGTTTCCTAATAGGTGATACAAGAATTGCCCAATCACTACGCCTTTGATATTGACAGCCCCATCAAAGTTTAGTTTCCAAATTTGACTGTCATCTTGGACTATCTCTTCAACTAAATTAACCTCTTCATCTGGGAGGTATGTGCTCAAAGATTCATACTCATCATCAACGAGGTTTTCTGCCAGATGATCAGCCAAAGCTTGTGCCTTCATGTCAGTATGGGTGACATAAACAATATCAAACTATGTCAGCAAGATTTTCCACTTTGCCAATTTGCCGATTGGCATCGGTTTATGAAAGATGTACTTCAGGGAATCCATTAGGAATATGAGGTAAGTTGTATAGGCAGAAGATAATGCCGAAGTTTTTGGGTGATCCACATTAAGGCACAACATGTCCTTTCCAAAAGAGTGTATTTGACCTCATAAGTGGTGAACTTTTTGCTCAAATAATATGTTGCTTGTTCCTTTTTGCTTTTGGCATCATGTTGACCCAGAACACAACCAAAGGAACTATCCATTACTGACAAATATAAAAATAGAGGCCTACCAGGTTTCTGCGGGACCAAAATAGGGGGATTTGACAAATATTCTTTGATCTTATCAAAAGCTTCTTGGCACTCAGCTGTCCATTTGATAGCAACATTATTTTTCAACAACTTGAAAATAGGCTCACATGTGGTTGTAAGTTGTGCGATGAACCTGCTGATGTAGTTCAATCTCCCGAGTAAACTCATGACTTTTGTGCAACTCTCGAATGGTCTTTATCTTGGAGTGATCTAACTCAATGCCTCTTCGACTAACTATAAAACCCAAGAGCTTCCCAGAAGGAACTCCAAATGCACATTTAGCTGGATTGAGTTTGAGATTGTACCTTCGTAGTCTTTCAAAGAACTTTTTCAAGTCTTGCACATGATCAACTTGTGTTCTAGACTTAATGATCACTTCATCAACATACACTTCAATCTCTTTGTGCATTAGGTCATGGACTATGGTAGTCATGGCTCTCATGTAAGGTGCCCCTGCATTCTTCAAACCAAATGGCATGACCCTATAACAATAAGTTCCCCACAGAGTGATGAAGGCGGTCTTTTCTACATCATCTTCATCCATCAGAATTTTGTGATACCCGGCATAACAATCCACAAAATATTGGACCTCATGTTTAGCACAATTGTCAACAAGTATATGAATGTTGGGCAAGGGAAAGTCGTCCTTTGGACTTACTTTGTTTAAATCCCTATTGTCAACACAAACACTAATTTTCCCATCCTTCTTTGGCACTGGCACAACATTTGCTAACCGTGTAGTGTATCGGACAACCATGATCATGTTTGCACTTAGTTTCTTCGTGATTTATTTTTTAATCTTATCACTCATGTCTGTTTTAAACTTCCTTTGTTTTTGATGGATTGGTCTAGTATTAGTGTAATGACCCGGCCGATCGTTCGGAGAGTTTAGCCCCGTTTTCCCCATTTCTGCTTCATTATATGTGGTTCAGCTTCATTACATTGTGTTTGATTTGGTTTGCTCGAGTTCGGAGCGATTTTTGGAGAAAAATGAGACACTTAGTCTCTTATCTTGGTTCAATAGTTGGAAAAGTCAACCAGAAGTTGACTTATTGGTAAACGACCTCAGAATGCTTATTTTATGGTTCAGATAGATTCATTAGGTGATTTGGGACTTAGGAGTGTGTTCAGAATGTGGTTTTGATGTCCGGTGTAGAATTAGGCTTGAATTGGCGAAAGTTAGTTTTTGATGATTTCCGGTCGGCAGTGGAAAATAGGCTGTCGGGGTCAGAATGGAATTTCGGAAGTTGGAGCAGGATCGTAATGTCATTTTGGATATGTGAGCAAATTTTCAGGTCAATCGGATGTGTTTTGGATGGTTTCGGCATCTTTGGTGAAATTTATAAATTTTAAAGTTCATAAGCTTGAATTTGATGTGATTTTGGTATTTTTGCGTTGTTTTTGGTGTTTCGAAGGCTCGACTAAGTTGGAATGATCTTATGGGACATGTTGGTAGGCTTGGTTGAGTTCCCGGGGGCCTTGGGTGTATTTCGAATGCTCAAATGGACATTTTTGGTCTTTGGGAGATTGCAGGTTTTTCTGGTGTTTTAGAAGCAGTGATTTGTTCATTGCGATCGCGTGAGTTCATCCGTGATCATGTAGAGTAAGTTGAGGCCAAGAGGATTTTGTGAAGTGCGATCGCATAGGTAGGAGTGCGATCGTGAAGGGTAGAGTAGAGTGGTCACTGCGTTCGCGTGGAGGTGTTTGCATTCACATAGTAGGACTTTGAGTGGCAATGAGGTGATGGAATTTGCTCTATGCGATTGCATAGAGCTGGTCGCGATTGCATTGTTCTGAGGGGTTGTATTAAGCGATCGCATAGATATTTCTGCGACCGCATAGGGTTAGTTTGGTTGGGCAGCATTTTGTTCTTCGCGATCACGTGCCTTTTTCCGCGATCGCACAGAGTAAAAGTCTGGGCAGACAATTTAAGTTCTAATTTCGGGGGTTCTTGGCCATAACTCATTTTTCCATTTGACAGCTCGGGGGAAGGAGATTTTAGACGAGATTTTCAGTGGGATTCTTGTGGTAAGTATTCTTCAATCATTTTTGGTTCAGTTTCATGAATTTGTCTTAATTTTCACCATGAAATTTGAGGAATTAAGTAGAAAACTTGGAAAAATGGGAGGAAAAATTTGGAAATTCTTTTGGTGATTTGAGTTTGTAATTGTGGTCCGAGTTTGATGTTCTTGGTATGTACGAACTTGTGGGAGGATAAAGATTCTTGTGATATAATTTTTCTCGGATTTCGAGACATGGGCCCGGGGGCCAGATTTGGCCAATTTCGGAAATTGTGCCTAATTTTGATAGTTTTCGATTGGGGTTCGTGTCCCTAGCATATTTTGATGTTATTGATCTGATTTATGTTAGACTCAGAGCATTTGGGAGCAGATTCGAGGGGCAAGAGCATCGCGAAGTAGCTTTTGGGCTGTTTTGAGGTAAGTAACGATTGTAACTCTAAACCTGAGGGTATGAAACCCCGGTATTTGATATTGTTTCGGTAAATAAGGTGACTCACATGCTAGGTGACAAGCGTGTGGGCGTGCACCGATAAGGATTGTGACTTGGTCCATCCCGTAGCGACTATTAAGACGCATATTTGATTTGAAACCTTACGACATCCTGGGTTTTAGAAATTTATACATGTTCATGGGCTGTGAGCCATGTTTGGGGCCTAGTGCCGACCTGTTTAGACCCTTAGGGGTATTTTTACACTATTCTCACACTATCCTGATAGTGTCACACCTCTTTTATGTTCCCACACAACCCTATTGCACGGTTGAGTTAGAAGAGTTTTCCCAATTGAAGTGACATTTTGAAAAGGGATTATTTTTTTATTTAGAGTCGCCACTTGGAATTGAGTTTTGGTGTTCCAAGTCACCTTTTATTGAATCCCTTATCAAAAGAGAGATTGGACTCCTAATTTATGGTCTACGAAACAGAAGACTGAGTAAGGAATTCTGTTGACCGAGGGGAAGGTGGAAGGCGCCCCTCAAGTCCCGTGGTTCTAGCACGGTCGCTTTATTGACTAATATAAGGCTTAAATAAATTTCTAGCTATTCTTGTATTTTATTAATTATGGCTTATTTATTGCCGCATAATTAGTTATTTTACATATATCTTTTTTTTGTGTGTATTTTCACTTAGGTGCGGTATGCACACAAGGTATTCTTCTTTAAAATTGGATGTTAAACCAAGATACAGAATGTACACATGGTTATAACACAATTGTTTTTAATTTAAAAGCGTCGAGACGCGAGATGCGCACACGGCCCTTTTATTATTTAGCATATCAATCCAAGGTTCGGGTATAAACACATGGGCTAATATTTAAAGTACATTTAAAGGCTTTCTAGCATTTTAGAGTATTTCAATTATTTTGTCTATTTTATATTTGAGATATATTTTTACGTATTACAACAAGTCTTAAATTAGTGCCTAACTCGAATTAATATACTCTTTGTGAACCCTCTTTGTTAAAATCGACATATAAATGCGAGCATCAAGTGGCAAAAAAAATTCAACCATGACATTTTTAAGCAATTAATGCAAAATCAAGACTAAAAGTTAAAAATATAGTAATTTGACTATCACAATCATGAAATCACTTCTCGACATAAAAACGGGAAGCACCAAACTAACAATTCTTGAAACTATTTCAAACAAAAAATTATACTAAATGTCAAAGACAATAAGTAATCCAAAAAAAAAAATTTAACGTAACTTTAGTCACTTTCTTTATACCTTTTTTACTATTTTTGTTTTAAGACTAATAATGGACCAGATTAACAAGTTACAGAAGTAATTTAAGCTTACAAAAATACTTTTTTTTTTCAATAGAACTTTACCAACAGGGATGAAGGATTTTTGTCCGAGACTTAAGACTGACATTCACTCTTTAAGCTAAAATGCATTTTTATTTTTAACTTATGCTCCTACGAGCCTAAATGAAAATATACCTCAACTCTAGTTTAGAACACATGCAATACAGTTACGTCCTCGACATAACATTCATACCAACTTAACAAGGCGAATATTAACAGGAAAACTTCATTCCTTCATGGCATATTTAGAGCAGAACAAGCACGAAAATAGACTCTTTATTAGTCTCATGTTGCTCACAAACTTACTGTTAGAATGTTCACATCAACAAACATTTATGCGATAGGCTATCAACATAAATCACTTGACAAGAATTCCCACAAAAAATACAGTAACAATATTAAGAGAAAAAGTAGTAGATCCGAGATAGAAACAAACCTTTAAGGCAGCAAAGAAACTTTTCCTTTTAAATATAAAAAGTAGAAACTGGTACAAGGCAACAACTTTCGAATCTTCAGAACCAAAAACCATAACAAAACTTCAACTTCGAAACTCGTCGGAACTCGACGAACCTCGAACGTACTCAACTGGGTTTGGCCGTTTTTTTTTTGCTGAGATTTAGACTGTTCTCGAGCTTCTTTACTGAAGTATTTTCTTTCTTCTTTCAATGTTCCTCCTTCATTCTCTTTTTCCTTCCTAAATCTCCTCCTATTTCCCTTTTTTTTTCCAGACTTCCTCTTTCTTCTATTTTTTTTTCTTTCCGTTCTCCTCTCCTTTTGTTCGTTTCTTTTTCTTTTTTCTTTTTTTCTTCCGTCCCCCCTCTCCTCATCTAAATATAAGCCTTATATAGAGAATATACAACAATGTGTGTGTTGATGGAGAAGAAGAAGGGGAGGGGGGGTCGTGTGTGTGTGAGTGAAGGTAATGGGGATGTGGGGTTAGGACGACGTGAGGAATGGACGACGTGAGAAGTGTTGGGGGAGATTAGAATACTCTTTTCGTTTTTCCAACTTGTATCTATTTTTACGTAAGTTAACTTCATTTTTTGTTCTTCTTTATTATATATATTTTTTTAATTTTTTTTTGTATTTTATTTTAGAAGATACATTAAATTATGAAGATAAGAAAATGAACCAATATTTATTACAATATAGGAAAGCTATATATTTATATATATTTTAGAAGATATTAAGAAAGATATTATATATATATATATATATATATATGTACAATTTTTATTATTTTTTTAATAAAATAAAACCTATTTAGAGTAAGATAAAATTTAAAATATCAAAATTAGTCCTAAAAAAAATATTTACACTAAAGTAATATAGGATTTGGGTGTGGTCAAAAATTAGTTGTTCACAGCATGCCCCTCTTTGCTTGGAAATATGAAGAGTTTTCAGGCAAAGAAAAATGAACAAGGTGACTAATTTTGACCTCACTATTATTTGAAAAGGAAAAGAAGATAAAAGACAACGATGTGATCGGGCCTTGGTTTTAGGCAGCCTACATATTCCGGGTTATAAGGGAATCAGGTCACGTGTAGTTCAAGTGAAAAAAGAGTGAGGGAGTATTCTTAGAGGGAGTGTCGAGTGAAGTTCCGTCGAGGTTCCGATCCAGAGTTCCTACTATTACATCAACATGCAAAGAAAATTACATACTCTTGAAATCTAAGAGTTACAAAATTCCTATCTAAATGCCTCTGGAGTCTTGTCTTGATTGATCTTGACTTGCTTCCTTTATTGACTTTAGAGTGAAACTTGATGCTCTCTGATATAACAGACTATGAAATATTCTCACAGGCTTGTTTCTTGATCAGATGATGAGAAGATGGATCTTGATACTCTATGTCTTCGCGTACATTATGTCAAAGCTGGTTGCGGCTGGTATGAAGACCAAACATTCCATTTTGCACATCCGATCTGTTCTTTGCAGAAAAAACCTACAAGCCATCACAAACAAACAAAATGAACAAAAATTTTCTGCCCCAGTTTGCACTAGGAAATTTTTGTGAGTTATTGAAAACACATTAAATTATCTTTGATATTGCAGAATTAAGAATTGAAAAAGACACTTTTTTTTAATAATAGGGGATGTCGTACCCAACATTAACAAGGATGCAGGCAACCAGGAGATGTGGTACCCTGTGTTGACAATAAAAATGAGGCTCGTGGCTCTCTGAGATGCTACTGGGGAATGTTGTACCCTATGTTTGCAACAAAATGACACTGGTGGCGCTTTGAAATGCTACTAGGGAATGGTGTACCATATGTTGGAAAAAAGTAATGCAACCAGGGGATGTAGTACCCTATGTTTGCAATAAAATGCAACCAGGGGATGTAGTACCCTGTGTTTGGCAATGAGATGAGGCTCGTGGCTCTCTAAGATGCTACTAGGAAATGTCGTACCCTATGTTAGAAATGAGAAATACAACCAGAGGATGTAGTACCCTGTGTTGGAAATAAGATGAGGCTCGTGGCTCTCTGAGATGCTACTAGGGAATGTCGTACCCTATGTAGGCAGAAAATAATGCGACCAGGGGATGTAGTACCCTATGTTGATAATAAGATGAGGCCCGTGGCTCTCTGAGATGCTACTAGGAAATGTCGTACCCTATGTAGGCAGAAAATAATATGACCAGGGGATATNCTTGACACACTGTTCCATCCTTCACGCCTTTTGCTCCTCAAGGAAAATCAAAGGTGGATTTATGCCTTTGCCTATGCTGTTCATGCCCAGAAAGTTTTGATTCATGTAACAGGGAAACAATAACTAATTTTGCAGCCTTTTCTTTGCTTTGCTTTGATGAAATTAGACTGAAAGGGATTCAAAAAGAATGGTACGAAAGAAAACAAGAAGGTAAACTAATAGGTATTACAACTTAATCAAGAAGTATACCTTTCAGAGAAGAAAAATAAAAATGAAAAGGACTTATCTGGAGGAATATGCTGACTTCAATTAACATGACATGCACTTTGGACTGGATGCCCGATCCGTCTAAACCGTCTAATTCTCAAAATCCATTGTAAACTTCACTTTGAAACTGAGTTCTTTGTCTTAACCATGCTTGTGCCGGGATATATGAAGGCCTAAATCGATCAACGATGCCCTTTGTGGGTTTTCACCAATTGACCTCTCTCATTTGTCTTTCTCTCAACTCACTATCGCCTTATAATGCCCGTGAAGGTTTTCACCAATAAGACTCTCTCATTTTATTTTTCTCTCTTTACAATGGCCGAGGCATCACAGTAATACACCAACTTAGCATCCTCGAAAGCTGATCAGAAGGTCTTAAAAGGGAAAGGTAAAAAGAACTATTCAACTGAATTACAACTTTTGGAACCATTTTGATGGAAAACCGTCGAAAAATAAAATAAATCATGCCCCAGTTTCTTTGAATACTGGGAAATGTGGATTTTTGTTTTAGTGTGACCGAACCCCAGAGTGAGGCTGCCTACGTATCCTTTCGGAATCAGGTCGGACGTAGTTCAATCAACCTGAACTTGTTTTGATATTTTTTTTTTCATTTTTTCATTTTTTTTTCAAAAGATCAAGTACATTGGTTCCAAAAGAGGGGAAAAAAAAGAAATATAAACAAGGCTTCAAAGGGCTGCACGCTGTAGCAATATAGCGCTTGGGCTGAAGGAGCCCCTCCAGGAGTCTGTACACCCCCACCGAGCGCAATCGACTATTATATGGATCGCGCTGCACGCCGCAATGTATGTTATATGGATCGGGCTGCACGCCGCAACAATATACATTATATATGGATCGGGCTGCGTGCCGCAACAAACATATATATATATATATATATATATATATATATATACATATACATATTGGATCGGGCTGCACGCCGCAACAGTTGTTATATGGTACCTGATGAGTGAGAGTGCTGAGTGTGAGCATTGATTTATGAGAGTAGAGTCACGAGTGACTAAGAGGCTTGCCCGAGAGGCTTTATTTGTGAGAGACACTGTGCCCGAGTGGCTGATATTTTTATGAAACTACTGTTTTCACTATTATTTACACTGAGCCTCTTGATAAATGTTGACTAACGTTTCATACAAGTTAAAAAAGGGAAAACTGGAGTTTTGTAGAGTCCTTGGTAAATATGGACTCTTGACTTGATCTATTACCTTTACAGGTATTTATTTTTATGAAACTATAAAGTTTAAATGGTCATCACTGAAATTATATTTTTAGATACTTTGGTTACTTACTGAGTTGGTGTACTCACGTTACTCCCTGCACCTTGTGTGTAGATTCAGGTACCGGGGCAGAGCGATAGTTGAGCTACCCTATTTGGAGAATTGTTCGGAGATTGTGAGGTAGCTGCCCGGCGTCCGCAACCTACTCGTTCTCCTTCCTACTCTATCATTTTTACTTTACTTCCGAGACTTGTTGTAGCAGAGGATTTGTAATAAACTATATCATCTCTTAGATGCTCATGACGGTTGACTCCAGATGTTGGGACTGTGCTTAGATGTTCTAATCATTTTTATTGGTTAGAAATGCTTAAGAAACATAATTATTATGAAAATTCGGATATTTGATGTATTAAATGGAAAATTATTTTTATTATTTTCAGTAAATTGGCTAGCCTAGTATTACGATAGGCGCCATCACGACGAGTTTAGATTTGGGGTCGTGACAAGTTGGTATCAGAGCGCTAGGTTACATAGGACTCAACGGTCATGAGCAGGATTAGTAGAGTCTTGTAGATCGGTACAGAGACATCTGTACTTATCTTCGAGAGGCTGCAGAACCCTTAGGAAAGTCTCACATTCTTGAATTCTTGTCGTGCAAATCCATTTTATTCAGCCAAGAGCATAACTCTTGAATTCCTTCCATGTATTTGAATGCCCCCAAGAGCGCTTGGTATCAGCTGTGCATCGAAGGCTTGTGTCTTCCATGGATGAGATGTGATTTTGGCATGTTGGTAATGGGCCAGTCTGGAGGACTTGAGGCCGGATTCATTCTGTGGCTTGAGTGCTAAGATTTCGATTGTGTGTGCCATGTATTTGGGGACTTATATGTCCGTTGATGTCCTTATTGACGGGACTTTGTGACTGGATGCCTATGTGGTGAGTGTGATTTGATGGTTAGGTGTGTTCAGACTGTGATTGGTGACAAAAGGGTTGGCTGGAAATGTGTCAAGATTTATTGAGTGTTTGATTTCTGTCTCGATTTGGTATATGGCTTCTAGTAATGAGTGTATTGGAAGACCTCTCATGTTGTTTAGTTGTGGAATGAAGAGGATCCTTCTGTTGTGTTATGAGTTCCGGTAATGTCCTTTGGGATGATCATTGCCCTAGTAGCGTTCATGTATTTGATTAACCGTGTACTCCAGCCGTATTAGCAGTCCCTTGTTATTGTATTCATTGATGGAACCTTGGCGTATACGCGTAGCCAGGGGTAGCATACTTAGTATTTGAGGATGGTATTATAAGGATTCATAGAGGAGAAACTCTATGCAAGGTTCTCCAAGTGTGAATTTTGGCTCAGTTCAGTAGCATTCTTGGGACACGTGGTGTCTACTGAGGGTATCCATGTGGTCAGACGGGTGTGGGTAGAGCTTCTAGAAGCTCAAGATTTCCTTTGACCTTAGCTCTATTGTTGGTTCTACCATCAGCTTCAGGTTTTTATACCGCGTATCTCGATGCCTCGAGGTTAGGCATTGGTTGTGTTTTAATGCAGAAGGGTGTGGTGACTGCGTAATAGCTATGATCTTCGAAAGTGTAGAGAGAGATATCATGTTTGAGGCTAAGCTGGCAGGGGTATCTCCTGCAAGTTGTCCTGGGTTGTGGATCCCTATGTTGTTCTGTAGTAAGTTCTCTTCTACCAGTAAATGATATATGCTGTAATTTGAGGTTAGATTGCTTGCGGAAATTGGCATGACTATTACAATGGTGAATGAAAGATTTGCAGATGACTTGAGCTGTTAGACGAGTTGTGTCTTTATGGGCATTGTGAGTTATTGTTTGTCTCTATCGTTGGATTTGAGCCAAGTGGGGGAGTCTGTTAATGATAAGTCGGTTGCATTATTATGTGTTGTATTGGTTTCAGTTCGAGGTATATTGGTGGATCAGTTATGACGTGCAGAGGTGGAGTCTGGGAATGACTCGAGTAATGGAAATTCTTCGATACAGGTTGTAATGTACTCTATTGGGTAAATAGATTCTATTGAATGATTGAGTGGTAATTGTAAAAGGTGTAGTATGTGCAGTGTACGAATTTGCTTGTTTCTTCACGTGTGTGGATTACTTTCCTAATATGTCGTGAGAAGTTGGTATCAGAGCGCTAGGTTACATAGGACTCAACGGTCATGAGCAGGCTTAGTAGAGTCTTGTAGATCGGTACGGAGACATATGTACTTATCTTCGAGAGGCTGCAGAACCCTTAGGAAAGTCTCACATTCTTGAATTCTTGTCGTGCGAATCCATTTTATTCAGCCAAGAGCATAACTCTTGAATTCCTTCCATGTATTTGAATGCCCCCGAAAGCACTTGGTATCAGCTGTGCATCGACGGCTTGTGTCTTCCATGGATGAGATGTGATTTTGGCATGTTGGTAATGGGCCAGTCTGGAGGACTTGAGGCCGGATTCATTCTGTGGCTTGAGTGATAAGATTTCGATTGTGTGTGCCATGTATTTAGGGACTTATATGTCCGTTGATGTCCTTATTGACGGAACTTTGTGACTGGATGCCTATGTGGTGAGTGTGATTTGATGGTTAGGTGTGTTCAGACTGTGATTGGTGACAAAAGGGTTGGCTGGAAATGTGTCAATATTTATTGAGTGTTTGATTTCTGTCTCGGTTTGGTATATGGCTTTTAGTTGTGAGTGTATTGGAAGACCTCTCATGTTGTTTAGTTGTGGAGTGAAGCAGATCCTTCTGTTGTCTTATGAGTTCCGGTAATGTCCTTTGGGCTGATCAATGCCCCAGTAGCGTTCATGTATTTGATTAACCGTGTACTCCAGCCGTATTAGCACTCCCTTGTTATTGTATTCATTGATGGAACCCTGGCGTATACGCGTAGCCAGGGGTAGCATACTTAGTATTTGAGGATGGTATTATAAGGATTCAGGGAGGAGAAGCTCTATGCAAGGTTCTCCAAGTGTGAATTTTGGCTCAGTTCAGTAGCATTCTTGGGACACGTGGTGTCTACTGAGGGTATCCATGTGGTCAGACGGGTGTGGGTAGAGCTTCTAGAAGCTCAAGATTTCCTTTGACCTTAGCTCTATTGTTGGTTCTACCATCAGCTTCAGGTTCTTATACCGCGTATCTCGATGCCTCGAGGTTAGGCATTGGTTGTGTTTTAATGCAGAAGGGTGTGGTGACTGCGTAATATCTATGATCTTCGGAAGTGTAGAGAGAGATATCATGTTTGAGGCTAAGCCGGCAGGGGTATCTCCTTCGAGTTGTCCTGGGTTGTGGATCCCTATGTTGTTCTGTAGTAAGTTCTCTTCTACCAGTAAATGATATATGCTGTAATTTGAGGTTAGATTGCTTGCGGAAATTGGCATGACTATTACAACGGTGAATGCAAGATTTGCAGATGACTTGAGCTGTTAGACGAGTTGTGTCTTTATGGGCATTGTGAGTTATTGTTTGTCTTGATCGTTGGATTTGAGCTAAGTGGGGGATTCTGTTAATGATAAGTCGGTTGCATTATTATGTGTTGTATTGGTTTCAGTTCGAGGTATATTGGTGGATCAGTTATGACGTGTAGAGGTGGAGTCTGGGAATGACTCGAGTAATGGAAATTCTTCGATACAGGTTGTAATGTACTCTATTGGGTAAATAGATTCTATTGAATGATTGAGTGGTAATTGTAAAAGGTGTAGTATGTGCAGTGTACGATTTTTCTTATTTCTTCACGTGTGTGGATTACTTTCCTAATATGTCGTGAGAAGTTGGTATCAGAGCGCTAGGTTACATAGGACTCAACGGTCATGAGCAGGCTTAGTAGAGTCTTGTAGATCGGTACGGAGACGTCTGTACTTATCTTTGAGAGGCTGCAGAACCCTTAGGAAAGTCTCACATTCTTGAATTCTTGTCGTGCGAATCCATTTTATTCAGCCAAGAGCATAAATCTTGAATTCCTCCCATGTATTTGAATGCCCCCGAAAGCACTTGGTATCAGCTGTGCATCGACGGCTTGTGTCTTCCATGGATGAGATGTGATTTTGGCATGTTGGTAATGGGCCAGTCTGGAGGACTTGAGGCCGGATTCATTCTGTGGCTTGAGTGCTAAGATTTCGATTGTGTGTGCCATGTATTTGGGGACTTATATGTCCGTTGATGTCCTTATTGACGGGACTTTGTGACTGGATGCCTATGTGGTGAGTGTGATTTGATGGTTAGGTGTGTTCAGACTGTGATTGGTGACAAAAGGGTTGGCTGGAAATGTGTCAAGATTTATTGAGTGTTTTATTTCTGTCTTGGTTTGGTATATGGCTTTTAGTTGTGAGTGTATTGGAAGACCTCTCATGTTGTTTAGTTGTGGAGTGAAGCAGATCCTTCTGTTGTCTTATGAGTTCCGGTAATGTTCTTTGGGCTGATCATTGCCCTAGTAGCGTTCATGTATTTGATTAACCGTGTACTCCAGCCGTATTAGCACTCCCTTGTTATTGTATTCATTGATGGAACCCTGGCGTATACGCGTAGCCAGGGGTAGCATACTTAGTATTTGAGGATGGTATTATAAGGATTCAGGGAGGAGAAGCTCTATGCAAGGTTCTCCAAGTGTGAATTTTGGCTCAGTTCAGTAGCATTCTTGGGACACGTGGTGTCTACTGAGGGTATCCATGTGGTCAGACGGGTGTGGGTAGAGCTTCTAGAAGCTCAAGATTTCCTTTGACCTTAGCTCTATTATTGATTCTACCATCAGCTTCAGGTTCTTATACCACGTATCTTGATGCCTCGAGGTTAGGCATTGGTTGTGTTTTAATGCAGAAGGGTGTGGTGACTGCGTAATAACTATGATCTTCGGAAGTGTAGAGAGAGATATCATGTTTGAGGCTAAGCCGGAAGGGGTATCTCCTGCGAGTTGTCCTGGGTTGTGGATCCCTATGTTGTTCTGTAGTAAGTTCTCTTCTACCAGTAAATGATATATGCTGTAATTTGAGGTTAGATTGCTTGCGGAAATTGGCATGACTATTACAACGGTGAATGCAAGATTTGCAGATGACTTGAGCTGTTAGACGGGTTGTGTCTTTATGGGCATTGTGAGTTATTGTTTGTCTTGATCGTTGGATTTGAGCCAAGTGGGGGAGTCTGTTAATGATAAGTCGATTGCATTATTATGTGTTGTATTGGTTTCAGTTCAAGGTATATTGGTGGATCAGTTATGACGTACAAAGGTGGAGTTTGGGAATGACTCGAGTAATGGAAATTCTTCGATACAGGTTGTAATGTACTCTATTGGGTAAATGGATTCTATTGAATGATTGAGTGGTAATTGTAAAAGGTGTAGTGTGTGCAGTGTACGAATTTTCTTGTTTCTTCACGTGTGTGGATTACTTTCCTAATATGTTAGTGTGCAAACTGGTCAGGTCGATTCTGTCTAATTGGTTAGTGTAATTGAGATTTACGTTGGAGGGTGTCAAGACTTATGGCATTTCTACATTATCAGGGACTCTACATATCAGTATCAGGAAAGTGAAGGTAATGGCTTTAGATTCGCAGGAAGTCTCTTCAGGGTAGGTATCTTTGAATGTGGTGCTTTTAGGGATATTTGAGAGAGTATCCGGCGACTTATGAGCCTTAGACGGCATCTTTTATGCTTGGGTCGCGTGTGGTGAGTCTGGCTTGAGAATTATGGTATTATGTCAAAAAGAAGTATCAATTCGAAGGTAAGTCATAAGCAACTTGATTAAATAGGATAACTTGGTAGTAGGTCGGATCAGCATGGTAAGGGATACGGTCAGTTCTTTGGGTGTTCACAAGGTAAGGAGTTTTTACATGTGTTTCTGGCAATGCTCTTGGATTTTGGTGACCTGTGTAGCTTGGTTGATTTTGAAGGATTCAGTCCTGACGGTTTGGTGTCGTACAAATGGGACTTGGAGAGTTCTTGATGGTTTCTACCACAGTTAGAGATGCGTATCTTCTACTGGCATGAGGAGCCTGTGGTGTATAGTGATTTTGCTCATTAGATGGGATCAAAAAAAAATTCTTGACTAAGTTAAGTACGTAGTTGCCTATGGCTCGGAAGGGATTATGAAGTTCTCATATTTATCATAGGATGGCAGGGTCTATGCGATATGTTGTGTAGAGTTGAGTTCTGCATGTGTGAGGTCACGGTTCGGTTTTGGAAGGAAAGTCATAATTTCTTAGGCAGCATGGGCAGTTTCAGATGACTAGGTAGATGGTATCATTAATTGGTGCGACTTGATGTGGGTATACATTTCAGAATTTGAGTTAAGGGTACTTCATTGGTATTGCGACGCTTTCTTGTTGGATCGACTATTGATATTCAAGGTTTCTTGGTTACACGGAAGAATTATAGGGGTATCCCTCGTGTAATGATTGAGTATTAGGGATGTGCTATTTATTCGAGCGGTGAAATTGAGATCAGATATAGTAATTGGTGCGCTTCGTGACTTCGAGACTGAGAGTTCTCATAAACCGATTATTTTGTGGTAGTGAACTGTGAAGATGCGAGCAAGCTAGTCAGGTGTTAGTATGTACCATGGTTCAGTCATTGTGAACTTTTCGGTAAGTCATCTATCTGTTGTGGGTGACTAGAGCTGATCCAGGGTTATTGGTAGGCCCGTATGAGTGTGTGTTCTGCACCGGGCCGGAATTGGTGACTCCAAATTGCTATTGATAAGGGATGTATCATTCGATTGTGATTGAGTTTATTCATACTCTAGAGTGATCTATGAGTTACACTTTCGGTGTTGCGGGGAGTTGTGATTATTGGTTATATGCACATACGGTGCAAGTTATTTGGGCTTTATACCGGGATCTGAGTAAGGTAAGTAATTGGGTATTGCGAGGTTGAGACGTGCTGGTCATGTTCTTTCTGATTCGTGTGACATGGTATCGTCCGGTTTCCCCGTGGTTATGGCAATGCACTTTGAGTACTTGATGTCAAATTTCGCATGGCTATTGATTTTGAGCAAGGTGATTCGAAGAATGCATGTGGACCAGCGTTTTGATGAGATCGCGCAGTGCAACGGAGTTATGTAGGGGTATGACCTTGGGATTGGATTCGTGTGTTTTGATTTTTACGATGCGTGCCAGGCTTTTAGCATGATGTTGTGATGGTAATGGTTAATGGCAGGACATTATTCTCGTGTGAATCTTTTATATAATTTGATCACATTGGGATGCTGCTATTGAGGGCACGAGCTGCACAAGTTATGGCTTCGAATTGTATCAATGTGTCATGTCATCAGAGTGGTCGTGTTGGATGATAAGAGGTCACTGGACCTAGAATGAATATTGTCAGAATTGTTTACAGCATAGTTGGAAGGATAAATATCGGGAGTCAGCTTAGAAATCTTCTATAATTCCTATTTGGGAAAGGGGAGCTTCATGTCTGACTAATCGGACGAATGGTTGCTAGTTTCTACATGTTTCTTTCATCGTCGGCAGTATATGAAAGTGTTAGAGCGAGGCATTTCTTGATAAGAGGTTATGTACCGGTATTGGGTTGTTCTGAGCAACTATTATGATTGGGAGTTATCGCGATGGGTGTTTGAGTCATGAGGTGTATTATGTGATTTCATCTGGGGTGCGTATATGACTTGATTCAGCATGTTTAGACTTGTTCAGTTTATAGTTGTGGAATTTTGATCTTGTATATTATTTTAGAAGTGGGAATTTGGTTCCAAGGGTTATGGGTCAGGATTGGATTTCGACTATTGAACCTATATGGGATAGGGTGACGTGGGATCACCCCCCGAGTATGTGCATGGTAGGCTACGCGGAAATTTGATGGTGTTGGAGAACAACCCTTGGCACATTCAGGTACAAATGTATGTTTAACTGGGGGAGGATGTAACGACCCGGCCGGTCGTTCCGAGAGTTTAGCCCCGTTTCCCCCGTTTCTGCTTCATTATATGTGGTTCAGCTTCATTACATTGTGTTAGATTTGGTTGGCTCAGGTTCGGAGCGATTTTTAGAAAGAAATGAGACACTTAGTCTCTTATCTTGGTTCAATAGTTGGAAAAGTCAACCAAAAGTTGACTTATTGGTAAACGACCTCGGAATGCGGATTTATGGTTCGAATATCTTCATTAGGTGATTTGGGACTTAGGAGTGTGCTCGGAATGTGGTTTTGATGTCCGGTGTAGAATTAGGATTGAATTAGCGAAAGTTAGTTTTTGGCGATTTCCGGTCGGCAGTGGAAAATAGGGTATCGGGGTCGGAATAGAATTTCGGAAGTTGGAGCAGGTTCGTAATGTCATTTTGGATATGTGTGCAAATTTTCAGGTCAACCGAATGTGTTTTGGATGGTTTCGGCATCTTTGGTGAAATTTATAAATTTCAAAGTTCATTGGCTTGAATTTGATGTGATTTTGGTAATTTTTGTTGTTTTTGGTGTTTTGAAGGCTCGACTAAGTTTGAATGATGTTATGGGATATGTTGGTAGGTTTGGTTGAGGTACCGGGGGCCTCGGGTGTATTTCGAATGCTCAAACGGACATTTTTGGTCTTTGGGAGATTGCTGGTTTTCTGGTGTTTTAGAAGTAGTGATTTGTTCATTGCGATCGCGTGAGTTCATCCGTGATCGCGTAGAGTAAGTTGATGCCAGGAGGATTTTGTGAAGTGCGATCACGTAGGTAGGAGGGCAATCGCGAAGGGTAGAGCAGAGTGGTCACTGCTTTCGCGTGGAGGTGTTTGCGTTCGCATAGTAGGACTTGGAGTGGCAGTGAGGTGATGGAATTTTCTCTATGCGATCGCACTGTTCTGAGGGGCTGTATTATGCGATCGCATAGATGTTTCTGCGACCTCATAGGGTTAGTTTGGTTGGGCAGCATTTTGTTCTTCACGATCGCGTGCCTTTTTCCGCGATCCCACAGAGTAAAAGTCTGGGCAGACAATTTAAGTTCTAATTTCGGGGGTTCTTGGCCATAAATCATTTTGCCATTTGAGAGCTCGGGGAAAGTAGATTTTGGACGATATTTTCAGTGGGATTCTTGTAGTAAGTGTTCTTCAATCATTTTTGGTTCAATTTCATGAATTTGTCTTGATTTTCACCATGCAATTTGAGGAATTAAGTAGAAAACTTGGGAAAAATGGGAGGAAAAATTTGGAAATTCTTTTGGTGATTTGATTGGGAAATTGTGGTCCGATTTTGATGTTCTTGGTATGTACGGACTCGTGGGAGGATAAGATTCTTGTGATGTAATTTTTTTCGGATTCTGAGACATGGGCCTGGGGGCCGTATTGGGCCAATTTCGGAAATTGTTCCTAATTTTGATAGTTTTCGATTGGGGTTCGTCTCCCTAGCATATTTTGATGTTATTGATCTGATTTGTGTTAGACTCAGAGCGTTTGGGAGCCTATTCGAGGGGCAAGAGAATCGCGAAGTAGATTTTGGGCTGTTTTGAGGTAAGTAACGATTGTAGCTCTAAACCTGAGGGTATGAAACCCTGGTATTTGATATTGTTTCGGTAACTAAGGTGACACACATGCTAGGTGACGAGCGTGCATCGATAGGGATTGTGACTTGGTCCGTACCTTAGCGACTCTTAAGCCGCGTATTCGATTTGAAACCTTACGACATCTTGTGTTTTAGAAATTTATACTTGTTTATGGGTTGTGAGCCATGTTTGGGGCCTAGTGCCGACCTGTTTAGACCCTCAGGGGTATTTTTACACTATTCTCACACTATCCTAATAGAAATTCCGTGAACTCAGTCATGTTTACCACTTGTTTTTATTTTCACCGTTATCACATTGTTTTGAAACTCTGAGAAGTATTTTGGGCTGAGTCCTGTGAGTTGAGATGAATTGCCCGAGTGGCTTGCGAGGATGACTGAGTGAGGCCTAGCGCCAAGTATGTGAGGATAGTTATGGATCGGGCTGCACGCCGCAACAATATATATGTTATATATTACATATGGATCGGGCTGCACGCCGCAGCAATATATATGTATTATATATGGATCGGGCTGCACGCCGCAGCAATATACAATATATATGGATTGGGCTGCACGCCACAGCAATATAGTGCTTGGGCTGAAGGAGCCCCTCCAGGAGTTTGTAGACCCCCAGTGAGCGCAATCGACTATTATATGGATCAGTCTGCACGCTGCAGCGTATGTTATATGGATCNTGTTCCGACCTCTTTAGACACTCAGAGGTACTTTTACACTATTTTCCCACTACCCTGATAGAAAACCTATGAACTCAGTCATGTTTCCTACTTGTTGTTATTTTCACGGTTATCATAATGCTTTGAAACTCTGAGAAGTATTTTGGCCTGAGCTCCGTGAGTTGAGATGAATTGCCCGAGTGGCTAGTATTTTGTGCTGAGTCCCGTGAGTTGAGATGAATTGACCGAGTGGCTAGTATTTCGGGATGAGTCCCGTGAGTTGAGATTAATTACCCGAGTGGCTTGTGAGGATGACTGAGTGAGGCCGAGAGCCGAGTATGTGAGGATAGTTATGGATCGGGCTGCACGTCGCAGCAATATATATGTCCATGCCGAGAGCCGAGTATGTGAGGATAGTTACGGATCGAGCTGCACGCCTTAGCAATATATATGTTATATATTACATATGGATCGGGCTGCTCGCCGAATCAATATATATGTATTATATGTGGATCGGGCTGCACGTCGTAGAAATATACATAATATATGGGTCGGGCTGCACGCCGCAGCAATATATATATTGGATCGGGCTTCACGCCGCAACAATATAGCCCTTGGGCTGAAGGAGCCTCTCCAGGAGTCTGTACACCCCCAGTGAGCGCAGTCGACTATTATATGGATCAGGATACACACCGCAACATATGTTATATGGATTGGGCTGCAGGCCGCAGCAGTATACATTATATATGGATCGGGCTGCACCGCAGTAATATATATACATATATGTGTGTGTGTGTATATATATATATACACGTATTGGATCGGGCTGCATGCTGCAACAGTTGTTATATGGTACCTGATGAGTGAGAGTGCTGAGTGTGAGCATTGATTTATGAGAGTAGAGTCACGAGTGACTAAGAGGCTTGCCCGAGAGGCTTTATTTGTGAGCGACACTGTGCCCGAGTGGCGGATATTTTTATGAAACTACTGTTTTCACTATTCTTTACACTGAGCCTCTTGATAAATGTTGACTAACATTTCATACAAGTTTAAAAAGGGCAAACTGGAGTTTTGTAAAATCCTTGGTAAATGTGGACTCCTGACTTGATCTATTGCCTTTACTGGTACTTATTTTTATGAAACTATAAACTTTAAATGCTCATCACTGCACTCATGTTTTTAGATACTTTGGTTACTTACTGAGTTGGCGTACTCACGTTACTCCCTGCACCTTGTGTGTAGATTCAGGTACCGGGGCAGAGCGATAGTTGAGCTACCCCATTTAGAGAATTGTTCGGAGATTTTGAGGTAGCTGCCCGGCGTCCGCAACCTACTCTTTCTCCTTCCTACTCTGTCATTTTTACTTTACTTCCGAGACTTGTTGTAACAGAGGATTTGTAATAAACTGTATCATCTCTTAGATGCTCATGCCGGTTGACTCCAGATGTTGGAACTGTGCTTAGATGTTCTAATCTCTTTTATTGGTTTGAAACGCTTAAGAAACAGAATTATTATGAAAATTTGGATATTTGATGTATTAAATGGAAAATCATTTTTTTTATTTTCAGTAAATTGGCTAGCCTAGTATCACGATAGGCGCCATCACGACCATTTTAGATTTGGGGTCGTGACAATTAGGGTATGTGGGAAGCTTATGAATCACTAAATCGACACTCAAACCCGGCATGTCATCATACGACCAAGCAAATACATCTCTGTACTCGAACAAAACTTGAATTATGGCATCTCTCGTCTTTTATTCAGTATGAATGCTTATTTTTATTTCTCTGGTTTCTTCAGGACTACCCAATATTATTGCCTTAGTTTCATTTAAGTTAGACTTAGGCTTATTCTCAAATTGATCCAATTCCCTTTTTATTTCCTTAAAAGCCTCATCTTCATCATACTCAACTTCTTGACTCATTATTTCGAGATTAGACAGCTTTTTAAGATCTGGGTGTGAATTCCACATGCATGCCAGGTTTTTAAAGCCAACATTAATGAAACTAAAATATGATAAGAAATTAACAAAAACTAGGGAAAGGAAAAGACATAATTTTACTATAAAACTGGAACTTCATTTCATTGAACTTGAAAGGATAGAAGGGTTAACATCAAAGCATAAATTAAACTAAAATATATAGATTACAATCCTAAAAATAATCAAAATATAGAAAAAGTAACAAAACAGACTACCAAGCCTCCTTCCTGATGGGAAGAGGAGTTGCTTCCCAATTGTTGAGCGAGATATCTAGACCAATCAGCTGAACACTTGCACGGCTAGGGCCCTCACCAACTTGGGCCGTATTGGTCTCATAGAACATCTCCTTGAGACCCTGGCAAACTTCATCAATGTCATCCTGGGTAGAAGGATTTTGGACTTCTACAAATTGTGGCTTGACAAAAGAGTAGACAATGTGAGGGATTGGTCTGGAAAAATTTCAACCATTCTTTTTGCAGGCCTTGGCTCTATCTATGTCAGCTGCAGTTGGTTTAAAACCCAAGCCAAAGGTAAAGAGCAATGGGGTTCACAATTCCCTGGAGAGAGGATCCTAATCCTTTTCCTGGTTCATAGCCATTCCTCAACATCAGCGAAGCTACCATCATAGATGTGGCTGAAAGACGAGGATGCAGAATTGGTTTTCCTTATTCCACTTAGTCCACCTTAATCACCTCAGATGCTTGATATATGATGGATTCACATCCTTCCTTGGCCTCGATATATGGAATGGACGGGTCTTTATAGACGGATGAGTCGTCCTCTCCATGAACAACATTTTCTTGGCTGTCATACTCGAATTTGACCATTTGATGTAGGGTGGATGGTACAACTCTGGCCATATGGATCCACAACCTTCCTAGAAGAAAATTATAGGAAGTTTACATATCCAACACTTGAAATAAAATATTAAAATCAACTGGGCCGATTGCCATGGTGAGTTCGATTTACTCAATAGTGTCTCTTCTTGAACCATCAAGAGCTCTGATACTGACGTTACTAGTCCGAATTCTGTTAGTGTCAATGTTCAGCTGTTGTAGAGTAGAAAGAGGGCATACATCTATACTTGTGCCTCCGTTAGTCATGACTCGTTTTGCGTAGTGCCCTTCACATTTGACCATAAGATGCAAAGCTCTATTGCACCTAGACCCTTCCTCAGTCAAATCATCATCGCTGAAAGTAATTTTATTTACTTCAAAGAATCTTTCAGCCATTTTTTCTAGCTGATTCATCGTAGTCTTTTCTGAGACATATGCCTCATTTAGAGTTTTGATCAATACATGGCGATGCTCTTCCGAGTGCGAAAGCATAGATAACAAAGATATTTGAGCAGTGAGTTTTCCATAGTTTGTCAATGATTGCGTAGTCTTGCATTTTCATCTTCTTAAGGAATTCCTCCTCTTCTTTTTTTGCAACAGGTTCTTTCATTGGCAAATGACTTTCCCTGGATTGCTTAGCTTTTCTCTATTCCTCTGGTGAGTAGCACCTTCCAGAGCGAGTCAACCCCCCATTTCATCTGTTTCTTCAATGATCTCTTTTCCTCTGTATGTCATGACAGTCTTGTTATAATTCTAGGGAATATCTTTCGTGTTTGTCAGTGGGAGTTGTGAAACAGTTCGGATCACGGCTGGCTCTGTTATATTTCTCAAACCATTATTTGGAACAATCATATTATTTCCCCCAGGGATGTAAAGTTTGGGCCCATTCAATTAAACCTCAACCTTTTTTGTGCTTCCTCGTACATAGAGAATCATTTTTCTCGAACCTGCCAAGTTCAAGCCAGAATTCACACCTTTCACAATCAACGGTGCCAATTGCGGTTGGCTTACTATCACTTTTCGTTCTTTCCCTATGGTTCCAACTACCCTCTCTGTCTTTCCAGACTGCTTATAATCCCGATCATCACAAATCATCCCAATAAAATATGTATTATTATGAGTTGGGAGTGGATTATTTGTGATATTAGGAGTATCCTCATTGTTTGTCACCACAATTGCTTTGCTTCAATCAAATCTTCAATGGCTTTCTTTAACGTCCAACAATTTTTGGTACTATGACATTGGGTGTTAGAGTGATACTCACATTTTGCATTTGAGTCAAAACCTTTTGAATTTGTATTTACATAATGCGGCATGATAGGTTCAATCAATCGTAACTGCATTAATTTTTGAAATAGGCTTATATATGATTCTAAAATTGGGGGAACTCTTTCTTTGGCTCATGTTCTCTCACATATTCCTGCCAGGGACGAGGATTCTATGGCGCCTAATAATTCTTCCGGAGTTGACATGAGCCTTATGGGATCGATGCCTGCCATTGTTGGTGATTGGAAGGCCTAGCATAAGCCTGAGCAGTAAACACTGTGTATTGATGTGGGGGAACTGAGTATCGGGGACCCTGAGGTGGATAGTAATGTTGAAAATAATTGGATTATCCTTGTTGGAATTACACATAAGAAGGAACTATTCCTCTTTGAACTCCCTCGAACCCAGATGCCATCATGGATCCTTCCTCTTTCTTTTTTTGATTTCCGAAACTACCTGACCCGCTTTGAATTGCTTGTGTGGTCGCCTTAAGAGCTACCCGACTCACAATTTTTCCCGACTTCATGCCATTCTCAACTATTTCACCAATCTTAATCACCTCAGCGGAAGGTTTACCAATGGTGGTCAACATGTAATGGAGGTAATCAGGATCATGAGCTTGGAGAAAATAGTCAATCATTTCTGCCTCTTTCATTGGTGGTTTGACCCTAGCAGTCTGCTCTGTCCACTTGATTACATATTCTCTTAAGCTTTCTGTTGATTTCTTCTTTATGTTGACAAGAGAGGAGTAGTCTGGCACTATATCAATATTATACTGAAGCTGTTGGACAAAATCTTGAGCCATGTCATTCAAAATGTGCCAGTGAGAGATGTCTTGATCTATGAACCACTCTAAAGCAATTCCTATCATACATTACCCAAAATAAGCCATGTATAATTCTTCTTTGCCTCCTGCTCCCTTTAATTGGTTATAATACCTCTTCAAATGGGCAATGGGATCACCATGACCGTCATACTTGTCAAACTTGGGTGTCTTGAAGCCGGGTGGCAAATGAACATGGGGCAACATGCATAGATTGTTAAACTAAACACTTTTGTGGCCTCCCAAACCCTGTATGTTTCTCATGGTTTGTTCCAAGATCTTCATTTTATGGTCATTTCCTCTTATTCCATATTCTTGTCGGGCTTTTTGATCTTGATTGGGAACACATTCTGAGAAGTATGCTTGTATGAATATGGAACCTTAAAAGCCAATTCTGGAGAGTAATGTTGGGCATCATGAGCATTTAGTTGTGGATCATTATTGGGCTTTTGATAAAGATCCGATTGAGGAACAATGAATGTATGGACAATGGATACAGTAGGTGGGTCATTTTTGAGGGTTGCGGTTGGAGGACGTGGAATGGAGGTACTGAGGATAGTGGGAAGGTTAATGCACGGACTGAATCCATGTTAGTACACTGGGTTACTTGTTATGGAGATGGGCACTTGAGTTGCAGCTGACACATTATGAAGATTATCCGAAGGTCCTATGGGTAGTAGGGGCGGTGCTTGTCCAATCACCCACCTTGGTACATCTCTGCCAATTGTTGCTTCAGCACTCTTACGTCTTCAGCCAATCCTGAACCTTTTTCGACCAATTGTTCATGGACATCATCATTATCTGAATCATTCTCACTATTGTTTGCCATTATACTTTTTCCTTTTGATCTCGTGTTGTAAGGGTGAGTCACCAGTTTCAACCACAAACCAACCACCTCTGTTTAAATTTATATTTATGATGACAAACAACAAACATGTTAGAGTTAGGCTTTTTATAGATATTAATCAAACATGTTAGAGTTAGGCATGCACCTAATGCCATTTTCATTTCTAAATGATCTTGGAAGGCTTCATGCTTCATCTCGGCCTATTAGTTTATTTCATCTTGAATTTAACGCTTTCTTTTATTTCCCTTTTTTAATTTTATTTTTATTTTCTCTCATTTTTTTTCTCAAATTAATTATGGCTATGATCGTATCCGATGGGGATTGTCTACGTATCATGACGCCGCATGAATCAGATAATTACGTAGTACAAGGGAATAAATGCAAAAATGAAAGTAAAGAATTTTTTTCAATATTCCATTAATAAAAATCTTTTTGTTTTTTCTATTACAAGCACTTGAAAATACTGATGACTAAACAAAGACATACAGACTCAAAACAGAACAACAAATAGACTCAATATAGATGAAAATACAAATCGACTCGATAAAAAGTAAAATATAGACTCAAAGCCGAAAAATCAAGAAGAGCCTCCAATGCTATTCCGGGGGCCCGCGGGACATCAACCAGTCTTCGCACGGGCCTGCATGCAATCTCTTCCTGAAGGTGCTCCAAATCGGTCATCACCTAGCGATCAAAGGTCATCACGGAATCGAAAAACATAGATCTGATCATATCCTCACATTCATGACACTTTGTGGCAACATAATCAACCATTTCTTTGATTCTCATTCTAATGAAACCCTTTTCTTGAAGCAAGTGTCCAACTTGTTGTGCACAGGCTTCCAGCACCTTTGTGGCTCTGTTGTCTTGGTCTTTCAAATTCTGCACGCTCTCTTCTAATTGGTAAATCAGTTAACAGTGTTCTCTTTCTGTTTTGAAGTCCTTTGTCTGCTAAACCATTCCATTTTCGAGGGTGGACAGCTTTCCCTTAAGATCGTGACTCCCCTATCATAGTTTTGCCTTAACTGGTGAGAAAACCTTGTTCGTTCTTCTGCACCTTTTGCCAAATTTGCTCGAGATTTTGCCAAGTCTTCCTCGGCCTTTGTTGGGTCAGCCCCATAGTCATGCACTTTTCGCCTCAGGTTTCTTAAGATCCTTTCATCTCTTTCACTCCTTACAGGTGTTTCAGCGGCTATCCTCATGTCTCGGAGTTGGGCTCGGAGTGCCTCATTTTCCTTGGTCAACCTTTTCCTTTCACCTTCAGCTTCTGGCGCCTGCAAGTCATTATCAAATGTGAGGTTTCTTAATTTTTCCTCTAAGGCGTGAATGGTTGCTTGATATTTCTTCTCCTTTTCTCCCCAGGCCAATCGCTCTCGTATTTTATCATTGAAGGCCTGCATATGAGGTCTTTTGGTGGGCCTTTTGGGCTCGGGCTCTGGCTCATCATTGACGCGAGACCTCTTCTCAAACCATATGGCATAACCCGGTTCCACTTCACCTCTCGCAGGATCTGGAACCCGGATATCATCTTTCAGGTATCGGCAACTATTCGAAATTTACTGGATTAAAGTCGGGGAGTGGAGCTTCAAGGTGTAGCTCGATGACTTGGACACTAAAATCTTCATCTTCGAGCACCTCTTGGTATCTTTCCAACTGTCTTAGAACTCTCTGTGGTGCATACGGTTGGACGCTTCTCAAGCCCATCAACAACAAATAGATTTTTGTAGCCGTCATGTGTATGACTTTCCTTACCGGGAGCCATCCCAAAGTCCATTCAATCTGACTCGCCTTTAAAGTTCTTAAATGGAAGATCCGGTCTTCAACCCCTACTAGAGAGTTATAATCTTTTACCCTTTCGTCATAAATCTCGATGAAGCTGTTCTTGCTCGGGTCGTAACTCATGAATTTGGGGTGATGTCGGAGATGCTCAATCAACCACATTTGCAAAAGTAAAAAAATGTGCCTCGGATTTACACAACGTCAACGCTTGATAGATGTCCGACAATATAAGCGGAGCAAGCGTGTGATCCTCTTTGGTAGTGAGGACTTGCACAATTCTGGCCATGCAGATATCAATTGTCTGTTTTTCATTTGGGAAGACCATAATTCCCAGAAATGCCACTATGAAAGCAAAGCGACTATGAATTTTCCAGATGTCCTTGTTTTGCTTGTTGTTTAGGCCCTTTTTATGTATTTCAAACCTATTTGAGTGCCCATATCTAGAATACAGGAAGTAAAAGGAAAAACATCCATTGTTTACATTGTTCTTCCTCATTTGCTTGTTGATATTCAGGAGATCAAATAAGTAGTGCACAAAGAGAGGCCTTAGGAATATAAGTTGCTGATTTCTCAAGTCCCGGCTGAAACCAGAATATCCAGCTATTTACTCCAAAGTGGAAGTAAGCTCAAAATCCGAGAAGAGGAATACGTTATGGACATGATCTCAGAAAGTTACTAAAGCATTAATCAGATCATCCCGGGGTTTGACTTTCATAATATCTGTAAGAGCACCCAAATATTTTATTACCCAATCCTGACCATGTTTATCCAAGTCGTACCACCACAATTGAAGCTGTAATGGAGCCTGCTCTACAACCGATAATTGCGGGTTCTGGACAATATTCATTTTGTACCTGTGAATGGTTAGGGTTAAGGTTAACTCTAGTTCAAAATTCAGACCAGTGGACTCTCTTTGCAAAACATGTTTTCAATTTTCCAAGGAATAATCAAAGGGAGGGTGGCTATTTATGCAATATTAGCAAAATATGGCTATCTTTGTAATAATGGCCCCTTCACACTTTCAAATAAAGTTTGAGGCCGGGGAAAGGCACGTTATGGAAAAAGTTATGCCCTATTGACAGACATGTCTGTTCTTCGCGAGAATAGCCCTTCGACAATTTGAACATGTTCTAAGGCTGTTCCGGAAAAAACAACGCAAGACGAAGCCGAAGCTGGGTCGGCTTACTCTTTTGACCAAAGCACCGGACACATTTTTTTATTTTTGGTTATTTTTGCAAAAATGAGGCCGAACCCTATGTAGGTTTCCTACGTATCTCACATCCGTGAGAATCAGACATGCGTAGTTCGGAAATATTTTAAGAATAGGATGATACTTTTTGAAAAATTCAGGCTTTTTTGTAATAATCTTTTTGGGGTAAATATTGAGATTTTTCGAAAACCGGGTAAATTTTCTCTCTCATATTTTCTTCCTTATGATTTTCCCTCAAATTTTTATATATATATTTTTATTTTTAAAACCGGTCAACATGCACAAACCAAATCAAACATAATGCATAAGTAGCACATAAGATGCATCAGGATGGTCATGTAATTCTCAGGTACACCTGTCCTAGACGGACCCAACCCCTGTGTTGAGTCCCCAAACTCAAATGCACATGATGCAAACAAATGTTCCTACTAGGGATCCGGCATTAGGCTATGTTATTCTAGTTTTAAACCTAGGGGTGAGTTCTAGACATGGCTTGCCCAAGCGGACACCTCGAGCCGAGGTGGGGGCAATGTACCGGGAGCACAAAAGTCTACCCGTCTAGTTGCTGAACTAGCCTTGTTCTATTTGGTAAGACCTCTAACAGAAAAGTGGGCCATGTGTATGTGTGCACCATATTTTTAAAAGACTCAGAAATGAGGTGTAAGAAGACATTTTAATACAATTCAAATAATTTCAAAGCGGTAAATGAGAGGCAATTAGCACATTAGGCCCACAAACACAGTAATATCAACTTTCAATAAAGCCAAGTATAAATCACATTAACAAGCTTGAATTCTGAACCCTGAACAAGAGATTCTGGGTTCTTGTCCCTAGCAGAGTTGTCAGAGCTGTCACACCTCCTTTTCCCGAGGGATATGGGAGTTTTTTCAATTAAAGTGATATTATTCGAAATGGGGTTATTCATTTAAATTAGAGTCGCCACTTGGAATAATTTTAAGGTGTCCCAAGTCACTGGTTTATTTTAAAATCTCAAATCGAGGAAATTTGACTCTTTTAAAGTCCGCAAAACCAGAATACCGGGTAAGGATTTCTGTTAGTCTAGGAGAAGGTGTTAGGCATTCCTGGATTCTGTGATTTTAGCACGGTCACTTTAATCATACTTGGATTAATTAAATTATTTAAATATGTGTTTTAAAACCTATATGTTTTTTTACCTTTTACCGCTTTTAATTATGGTGTTTATATTTATCTTTGAAACAAATCACATGTATGTAAACCCGTTTTATTTAGGACACTAAAATCATGTCACGCGCACGTGTACACAATTAATAATTCTTTATTTATTATTAAGATTATTTTTGGCCAACGTCGTGCGAACACGTCCTTTGATTTATTTGGGAAAAATCATAATCATGTCACGGAACGTATACACAATCATGATAATTGATTAGGACGCGCCTAAAGCAAGTAGCGCATTTGGATTATTTTCCTAAAAAATTAATTTGATATTATTACGAAGGCCATATGAGTTATGGATACTTGTTGTGAATAGTGTACGATTCAATAGTAATTAAGGGTTATTAAACTTATTTGAAGAAGGTATTTGAATTAGTGCTGCAACGTACCAATTTTGTGCTAAATGGCTCATTATGTTTCTGTCATTTTTAAGTAAAATTATTTAAAGACATGAAAGATTATCCAATCTTGTTATCACTCAAGAAGAAAGAAAATGAAATTCCCCTGCCCATTTTATTGGAACAATTTCAACTACAATTAATCCCAAATTCAATTATCGTTGTTTTAAGTCTAAAGCACATGACCCATTAAAATGACATCGAACCCTTTAGTTCTAAACAAATCTTATTCAACTACTCTGTTTAACAATTAACTTTATAGCTACAGAAGAAATTTAAGGCTATAACCAAGAGGAACAACTGTGAGAAAATAATGTAGCAAATCCTCGCGCGAACTCCCTTTCCCACATAAAAAACACCAAGGACAATATTCAGCAATTTGAACAAGAATCGCATAACATCAATCAACCGCAAACATTAACTCAAACATCACTCATATGGTAATGAAGATAGCATTATCACTTAATCACAATAATTTTTGATCCGACTGAAATAAATATTGAGAATTCGTGTGTGTGTATGTGTGTGAAGGAAATGAGAATATGAGGTTGGGACGTGAGGAGTGCTGTGTGTGTAGGGAGTGATTAGTTATATTGGGAATTTGTTAATCTTTTGGTTTTATTTTCGTTGTTTTATCTTCTTCTTTTCCTTATTGTTTTTCTTTAAACAGATAAAGTATAAAGATAAGATAATTAACTAACTAATTTTTAGACTAAAATAATATAGGCAAACTAAATTATTAAATTATAATTTAAATGACACCCAAAATATACTAAAGCTAAGCTAACTTGTTTATTATAATTATAATTAAAAGAAACTATATATTTTTGTAAATTTCTTTTTCTCTTTATAAACAGAAATAAAATTTATACTATAAGCATGTGAATATTTTTTTTTGTAATTTTTAACTTTTATCAAATAAAACCTATTAAAATAAGATAAAAGTTTAAAATATCAAGATTAGACCCAAAAAAAATATTTACACTAAAATAGTATAAAATTGGGGTGTGATAAAAAATTAGTTGTTCACAACTGCCATTGTAGACAGTTTCTTTTACTCTTTTTAGTAGTTTTTGCCAGTTTGAGCTCTTTGAATATTGATTTCATCATTTTAATTACCAATATGGGTTTAAATCAACCAAAAACAATTTCCTAGATCCATTCTTTAATTCACAATAGTAGTTTAATTTAGATTTCAAACAAAACCAAATATTGCGGAAGTGCAGATTTAGATATACAAACTTACGCGCTAAGATATATACTACTAACACCCATTCACATAGCTCTCTGCGAAATTCGACCCCGACTCTTGTTGGGTATTACTAATGCATCGACCGTTTTCATATCCTCAAATAGAGGAGTGAAATTGGACGAGATCAACAGGACGAGCAAACCCTACAGGAACTCAAGGACATCTTAAGGGCATGTGTGTTAGATTTCAAAGGTAGCTGGGATGAACACTTATCATTGATAGAGTTTTCATACAATAATAGTTATCATTCCATCATGAAGATGGCGCCTTTTGAAGCTTTGTATGGGTGCAAGTACAAATCGCCCATAGGATGGTTCGAAGTTGGTGAGTCTAAGTTAATAGGACCATATTTGATCCAACAGGTAGTGGACAAGGTTAAGCTGATCATGGGGAGATTTCTAGCAGCCCAGAGTCAACAGAAGTCATATGCAGACAACCGATACCTAGATCTAGAGTTCCAGGTTGGCGAGTGGGTGTCCCTTAAGTTGTCACCTATGAAATGTGTTATGAGGTTCAGAAAGAAGGGAAAGCATAGCCCTAGGTATATAGGTCCATACCAGATCATCAGACGAGTAGGTCGTGTAGCGTAGGAGTTGGACCTTCCAGCAGACCTTTAGGAGGTACGTCTAGTGTTTCATGTCTCCATGCTTTAAAAGTGTGTTAGAGATCCTTCCAGAGTTAATAGTTGATGATGTACAAATCAACAAGAAGTTGACTTATGAGAAGGTACATGTTGCCATTTTAGATTGGCATGTTCATCAATTGAGGACGAAAGATATTCCTTTAGTGATAGTGTTATGGAGGAGCAATAATATGGAAGAGATGACTTGGGAAGCTGAGAAGGATACGAGATCTAGATATCCGCATCTATTCACTACTCCATTTATGTAATCGATCTTTGCTTAATGCTTCTGTATACCTCAGCCAACATTCGAGGATGAATGATCTTAATGGGGGGATTGTTACATCCCATACTTTTGTGATATCGTATATTATGTAATGACTTGATAATATTTACTTAAATGAGTTTAAAATAATAATATTACTATGTAAGTATATATTATGTTTGGATATAGAATATAAAGTTTTAGAAAAATCGGATTTAAGTTGCGAAAAAACTGACTAAGGATTTGCCTTGTAATGAATCTTTTTGAGCGATTAAATTCGTGTGTTATATGGGATATTTTGGAGAAATATTATATAACAAATTGAAGATCTTGGAATTTAGTTTTAAATCTCTTAACCTTTCGTTCATACGACGTTTGGATAAAGAGATATGAGCATCGAAAGAAGTGTTGGTAAAGCACACATGTGGTTGACTTTTCAACCTTACTATAAATAGATGACTTAGTCTTCGTTTTCCTTATTTACCAGAAAATTCACACACAAGAAGAGATTCCATATCTCTCCAAGATGTTCCTTAGGGTTTTGAAGCAAGTCCATCATCCACAACTCAGAATCAAGAAGCAAACACATCAACGCAGTCCTTAGTAGATAGGTAAGACTTTGTCGTCCTCCTTTCTCCTTATAACTCGAGTTTTGGGAATATCTTCGTGGATAAGAAATCCTGTCACCTCTTTATTTTGGAAATACAAGAATAAATGAAGAGTGTGGATCAAAGGGAACAAGGTTTGTATGCAAGAACACGAGAGGTATGTAGAGTTTCTGTTTCGTTTTCGACATGATTTGGTTTAGCTATGTTCTAGCCTTTCTTCTTATTGTTAAAGGGAAATTTAAATATATATTTGTATACTTTATATTATTCAATTCCATATGTGAAGTATGGATGAAACTAGTTTAGGTTGGAACTTTAAAACACAATAAAAACAAAAAGCGCAAATCGCCCATTTGGCCTATGCCATGCGGGCTTCCGTTTGTTCCGTTCCTTTAATGTTTCTATGTATACCTAACCCCATATGATCCTAATAGAATAATTTAATATTATATGATCTTAATTATCATATGTTGATGCTTATATTATTCCTAAATCCCATTTAGAATTTCATGTCATAAGTTAGGCACTATGAGCCGACATTACCTACATAATTCTGTTTTGTCGATCGTTGGACACAATTATGGAAAATTGATCTCCTTTAGTTTGATGTTATTATCTTTTCAAAGTATTCATTCCCGTGTATATTTTGGTGCTTGCTATTTTTCTTGGGGATCATCCTGTTTTAGAGGAAACTCTGTCAATATTTTTTGGAAATTCGAGGAGTTGGACAAATTTTGAGTTCCTTGGTTCTAAATTGATTATAGAGGGATATTAATGAGTTAATTAGACTTAGTATCTCATGGACATACTCAGTTTCTCCCTAAAATGGGGATAGGCTCCTCCGTCCAACTTATATATGGTTTTTTATGATCTCTTGAGTTCATATGATGTTGCCACATGTGTTATGCCTCATACATGCTTACAATGACTATACTGGGGGATATAGCCCATAATGCTAGTGAGACCTATTGATTATAGGATGTTGGGGAGATAGTCCATAACACCAGCCAGGCCTATTGATTATATATTTACCTGCTGGGGGGATATATCCCATAACGCCAGTCAGACATGTTATATACCCATATATAGCTACAATTTGCATTGCATCACTATACATGAGGTAGTTCTGATGTACAGTTACATGATTGGGGGGGGGGGATACAGACCATAACACCATACATGTACGAGTTCAAATAGTATTTCAGTTTCGACATAGTTTCAGCTTAAACTTCGGTTCAGTTCCAGATCAGATGCTAGTTTAGGTTCTTGTTTAGCTTTTAACTTATATTCAAATTTCCAGCATACAGTCATACTTTAGTATGCTTTACATATGTTTTACACCCTACATAGTTTGTAAATATCATACTCACGTCCCTTCCAGGGTGGTGCGTTTTGTACCTCACAAGTACATATAGATCAGTGCTTGAGCCACATCAATAGGCCATCCACCAGTTGTTGGAGTCACACTGCTTACTTTCGGAGTTACTTATCTTTTGGTGTGTGCACAGTCAACTAGTTTAGGTATGGACGTTCCTGTCCTGTCGAGTAGTTGTTCATTTCAGCACTCCTAGAGGCCTATCCTTTGATCTCAACTTTCAAACCTGGCGATCTAAAATGGCCACCAACTTTTCCTCATACATCAAATCATGATGAAGCTGCACCGTGATGAAGTCCAATACATGTGAATTATCTTAATGATACTTCCGTAGCATAGAAACATAAAATACTAGATATACCCTTGCTAGGTTCGAAGGCAATGCAAGACTATAAGCAACCTCCCTAACTCTCTCTAAGATCTCAAATAGGCCAATAAACCTCGAGCTCAACTTGCCCTTTTTCCCGAATCTCATTACGCCCTTCATAGGCGAAACATTCAAAAGTACCTTCTCGCCCTCCATATAAGCCACATCATGGACCTTCCTACCCGCATAACTATTCTACCTGTTCTGCGTGGTACGAATGTGATCCTGAATCAACTTCACCTTCTTCAACGCATCACGAACGACACCTCCTATCATATAATACCTCATATGACACCATCTGAATGTTGGACTGGCAGTTGTTGTTGCATGAAAACTCCTCAAATTATAGAAACTAGTCCAACTAGACTCCAAAATCAATAACATATGCCCTCAATACATCCTCACAGATCTGGATAGTCCACTTAGATTGGCCATCTGTCTACAGATGAAATTTTATGCTGAGCTCCACTTGCATGCCCAATTCACACCAAACAACTCTTCAAAAGTGTGAAGTGAACTGCATGCCACGGTATGAGATGACATAAATAGGCATATTGTGCAGAAGAACAATCTCTATGTTGTAGGTCTAAGCCAACCTCTCCAAAGTGTAGGAAGTCATGACCGAGATGAAATGCACAGACTTGGTCAATAGGTCCACAATGACCCAAACAACATCATATTTCCTCAAAGTATGTGGTTAGCCTACCACAAATTCCATATTAATGGGCTCCCACTTCCACTTTGGTATCACCAACCTCTAAGTCAAACCACCGGTTTCTGCTATTCATACTTCACCTACTGAAAATTCAAGCACCGTGAGATATGCCCAACAATGTCTTTCTTCATCTTCCGCTACCAGCAATGTTGTTTTTCACAATACATCTTCGTGACACCTGGGTGAATGGAATACTGCGAGCTATGAGCCTCCTCTAGAATCAAGTCTCTCAAACCATCAAGATTCGAAACACATATCTGGCTTTGAATCCGCATAAAACCATCATCTCCTATCAAAACCTTCTTAGCACCACCCCGCTGCACCGTGTCTTTCAACACCAACAAGTGAGGATCATCAAACTAGCGAGCCTTGATGCGCTCCAACAAACACGACTGTGCAAAAACACAAGCAATGACCCTACTAGGCTCTGAAATATCCAACCTCATGAATCTGTTAGTCAAGGCCTTAAAATCCATAGCTAGTGGCCTCCCAGCAGGTATAAATTCCAAATTACCCATACTCTCTGCCTTCCTACTCATGGTGTCGAATACCACACTGGCCTTCCTCTAATGATACAATATAGTGTTATCATAGTCTTTCAACAACTCCAACCATCTCCACTGCCTCAAATTCAAATCCTTTTCTTGAACAAATGTTGGAGACTCCAATAATTAGTGTAGACCTCACATGACACTCCGTATAAGTAGTGTCTCCAAATCTTGAGCGCGTGCACAATAACTTCCAACTACAAATCATGCACATGATAGTTCTTCTCATGGGTCTTCAACTGACGAGATACACATGCAATCACCCTACCATCTTGCATCAATATTGAGCCATATCCAACACACGAAGCATCACAATACACGGTATAAGGCCCCAAACCTGTGGGCAGCACTAAGATTGGAGCTACAATGAAGTCTTGAGCTTCTTAAATATCATCTCACACTTATAATACCATCTGAAAAGAGCACCCTTGTGCGTCAACTTGGTCAACAAAGAAACACCAGTAGCCCGTCAAACCCAAGAAACTCTGAATCTATATGGCTGAAGTAGGTCTAGGCCAATTATGAACCGCCTTAATCTTGTTAGGGTCAACTTTGATACAATCAAAAGACAGAATATGACCCAAGAATACAACCGAGTCAAACCAGAACTCGCACTTCAAAAACTTGGCATAAAGCTTACGATCCTTCAAAGCCTGCAGTACAATCCAAAGGTGCTGCTCATGCTCTTTTCTACTACGAGAGTAAACTAGAATATCATCAATGAATACAATCACAAAAGAATATAATATGACTTGAACACTCGACTCATCAAATCCATGAAAGCTGCTGGAGGATAAGTCAACCCAATGACATCAAGAAATCATAATGACCATAACATGTCCTAAAAGCTATCTTAGGGACATCAGATGCCCTAATCTTCACCTGATGATAGCCAGATCTCAAATCAATCTTGTATAACACCTTGGCACCCTGAAGCTGATAAAACATATCATCAATCCTAGCCAATAGATACTTGTTCTTGATGGTAACCTTGTTCATTTGCCGATAGTCAATCACATTCTCATAGATCCATCTTATTCGTCACAAACAACACCCGCGCACCCCACGGAGAAACACTCAATCTAATGAATCCTTTATCAAGCAAATCCTACAAATGCTCCTTCAATTCCTTCAACTCAGCTGGAGCCATATAGTATGGTGGAATAGAAATAGGACAAGTGCTCGAAAACAAATTAATGCAAAAGTCAATATCCTTGTCAGGTAGCATACTCAGTAAATTTACATGAAACACCTTGGGGAACTCCTTCACAACCGACACTGAATCCATAGAAGGAACCTCCGCACTAGAATCTTGAATGTGAGCCAAATATGCTAAACATCCCTTCTCAACCATACACCGAGCCTTCAAAAATGAAATCACCCTACTAGTGGAATGAACAATAGCCCCTCTCCCCTCCAGTCTAGGCAACCCGGACATAGCTAAGGTCAGAGTCTTAGTGTGATAATCCAAGGTAACATGACATAGGGACAACCAATCCATATCGACAATAACTTCAAAATCCACAATATCCAAAAACAAAAGATCAACTATAGTATCATAACCATTAATAATAACAACACAAGATCGGTACACCCGATCTACTACTACAGAATCCCCAACATGCATGGACATAGAAATAATAACATCAAGAGAATCACGAGGCATACTAAAGTGTGATGTAAAATATGAAGACATATCAGAATATGTAGAACCCGGATCAAACAACACCGAAGCATCTTCATGACAGAATGAGATAATACCTATAATGATTGCATCAAATGACTCCACCTCAAGCCTACCCGAAAATGTATAACAACGGGGCTGAGCCCCACCAACCTGTCCTCCACCTCTGGGACAATCTCTCACCGACTGGCCTCCACCTATAGCTGACTGACCTCCACCTCTGAGTGGATGGGACCTACCTCTATCTGGATAGATGAGTGGTGTAAGAACGGACATTGGAACAATGTCCTGACTACGTTGTTGTTCTCTACTATACAATCTCAGGTAATGCCTCATGTAATGCCCCTTATCCCCACACTCAAATCAACCCTTCATTGGAAGTAGCTACTGGGTCTGAGGCTATCCTTGACGATCCGAATCACCACTGTAGAAGCTCTACATCAGAGGTGCACTAACGGGAGCTGGTGATGCACTGAATAATGTCTTCCCTAAGCGAGAACCATAGGTACCATGGCTGCCTGAAGTACCATGAGAAATTTGGAGTGCTAACTGAATCGGCCTGATAGAATAGCCTCTACCAAAAGAACCCCTACCTCGAGACGAGGCTCCACTAAAACCACTAAAATGACGAGACCTCTTATCAGAAGTTATCTCTCTCACCGGGACTCTAATTTGCTCAATCCTTTTAGCAATCTCTACCTCCTGAGTGAAAGAAGTCTCAGTCTCGGCTTCTCTAGCCATATGAAGTCTGATGGAATAGGTAAGATGCTCTATGGAATTTTGCACGTTCTCCCTCTCAATAGGAATTAGAATAGCTGCATGATGAGATAAATCAACAAATCTAGTATCATACTGGGTGACTGCCATGCTACCCTACTGAAGACTCTTAAATTGGCTGCACAACTCATCTCTTTGAGTGAGTGGAGTGAACTTCTTCAAGAACAACTTGTAAAACTGAGCCTAACTAAGAGGAGGTGATCCTGCTGGATTTCCTAGCTCATAAACGTACCACCACAACTTAGCGGAACCAAGCATCTAAGAGACGGTGAAGTTAACACCATACTAGTCCCATGTTGCGCAAAATCTGATGACAACGGTCCAAGAACTCTTGGGCATCCTCTAAATACGAACCCGTAAAGTGATGAGGAAACAACTTCGTGAACATATCTAACCTCTTCAGATCATTAGTTGAGATTGTGGGCCTAAGCTCAGGCAGCACGACAATAATAGGCTTGATCGCCCAAACTGGTAGAACTCCTGAGGTCTGATAACCATGGGCCATGTACTCAAGGTATGAGTAGGGTTAGTCTGAACTCCTCTCCAGGTCTGGAAATCGGGTGGTGCCATAGAAAATACACCGTCATGAGCCATACTCTCCACTAAATCCACCATATGGACCAAGGCATCTTGAAGCACTAGGGTAGAAATGAACCCCTCTAGGACCTGAGCCAGTCCTACTGGCTCGTCTTGAGCGGGAACCTAACCATTCGAAGATAGTTGAGGCTCGACTGTAGGTGGTGCTGCATGTGCTCTAGGCTGAGCTTCTACCATTACCCCTTCCCTGGCCCCTTCCCCTAGTAGTGCCTGCAATCTATGTCTCCTACTCGGCTGCGGCTGAAATGCGTGTCCTCATCATGTGTGATAGAATAAGAGAGTTAAGATTCAAACTTTAGGATAGAATAAAGTCACATAATAGAGAAAGAAAGTGATGTTTTTATAAAAGCCTTGTAGCCTCTCCAAGATAAGTATAGACGTCTTCACACTGATCTTCGAGACTATCAAGCTTGCTATGACTCGTGAGACTTGGACAACTTAGTGCTCTGATACTAACTTGTCACGACCCAAAATCCCAACCAACTGGGTCGTGATGGTTCCTAACACCGCTTTCTAGGCAAGCTAATACCTAGCGATAAATAAGCAAAAGGAGACTGATGGTTAACAACATAATGATAATATAAAACAAAAGTAACTCATAATAAGTCTAAAACCCAATACCAACGATAAACCATCCTAGGATTTGGTTCCACAAGTACATGAGCTTCTAGAATTTTCTAAATACATTGTCTAAAAGAAACACAACACGGTCTAGTAAAATAAACAGTAAAAAAGAGATGGAAAGATGACTCTAAGGCCTGCGAATGGTATGCAGCTCTAACTTTGGCCGCGTATCTGATATCTGCTAAGCACCCTTCGGGACTTTGCTGGTACCAATATTTGAATCTGCATAAGACATGCATTAGTGTAGTATAAGTACAACCGATCCCATGTGTCACGATCCAAAATCCCACGTCAAGGTCGTGATGGCGCCCAACTGAACTTACTAAGCAAGCCAACTCGAAATCAACAAATAAGGTCCATTTTCATTATTTAACAGAGATATATATTATCTCAAAACAAGAATAGTATCTGATAAAAACCCAAGCACGGCCTAAACACGGCTAATACAATACGCCCTCAAGATTAGGTGGCACAAGTACACGAGCAAACTATGGAAATAAGATCAAGTCTCGATACATGTCAAGTTGTCTGAAATGCAAATAGACAGAAACATATAAAAAGAACAGGTATTTGGGATTGGCGAAGTAGATCTATGTAGTGCAGCTCACCCAAGTCTCCGTGATATCTACCAGATCAATTAGGAAGATCTACTAGGATCCACCTGAAGATTTGCACAAAAAGATGTGCAAAAGCATGGTATGAGTAAACCACTGTCGGTACCCAATAAGTATCAAGTCTAACCTCGAAAAGGTAGTGGTGATGCAAGATGCTTCCTGATACTTACCACACCAATATAATAACGGAATTCAATAATTGAATGATAAGTAATATAAATAATAACAAGATCCACGGAAATCAATAGTTGAAAAGTATTAAGCATGTTTTTTGGGATAGAAATAACCATAACGCTGCTCAGATATTGATCACAAGCCTAGTCCTTATTTCTATCATAAATGAGACAACAAACATCGTCACATAATCCAAATAAATCATGAATCAAACGATCACATAGTAAAAAAAAAGAATAATATATTCCAATTTCTACCCCCGATCATGATAAAAACTTGGTGATTGCATATATGCTCGCCACGCGTATGTACACCATCCCTAATACCTCAAACACATTGCAAGCAAGTAAAATCCTAGGGATTTCCCTCTTAACAAGTTTAGCCAATATACTTACCTCCACCTGGTAGCCTCTAATCTACCAAAATAGCCTTTCCTCTCAAATCAACTCAATAACGTCAAACTTGGCCATATAAATCGTATCCAAATAATAAAGATTGGATCTTCAGTTTATTACACAAAGTCAACCCGCGCTCGCCTCCTGGAACCCGACAAAAAATCCCAAATCCCAAATACCCATTCCAATAATAGTCCAAATACACAAGTTTCATAAAATCGACTCTAAATCGGGGTTCAAATCTCAATAATTCGTTTTCCCAAAAATCTTGACAAAAACCCCAACATCCTCCTTAGATTTTATCAACCAAATACCAAAATTAAAGATGGAATCACGAAATAAAACCAAAACTAAGTCAAGAGCACTTACCCTAATCCAAATGGTGAAAACGCCTAAAAAGTCGTCCCACTCTAAGATCCCACTCTCAAAATATGATAAAATGCTCAAACCATCAAAATATATGATTGGTCCAGCGATTCTCACACTTGCGAGCCAGATGGTTTCTTCTGTGACACCGCTTCTACGGTCTCCACCTTGATTTTATAAGGCCACTTAGATCCCGACCTCTCGCACTTCTGGAGTCCCACTCTACTTCTACGGTCCCGTAGGTGCAACCAAAACCCATCTTTTGCAAAGAATCCCCCAAGCTTTCCTGCCAACCTTCATTTTTGCGACCAAAAGATCCGCATTTTGCAGACTCGCAGATGCACACAAACCTTCGCATTTGCGGACCTTGTTGCCCTAGGGCCAAATCCGCTTCTGCACTCACCTGTCCGCATCTGTGGACCGAACCATGCAGGTGCGAAAATACCATACTAGAATTGCCAATTAGTTCCAAAGTGGTCCAGAATCCACCGACACACACCCAAGCCCATCGGAACCCTGTCCAAATATACCAATTTTGTCCCAAAACATAACAAGGACCTAATCGAGGTCCTAAATCACACAAAGTAACATCATAATCATAAATCACACCTCAATTAAAGCTTAATGAACTAATCAAACTCCCAACTTCCAAACTCATGTCGAAACACGTCTAACCAACTTGGAATGACCTCAAATTTTGCACACAAGTTTCAAATGACATAACGAACCTATTCCACCTCCCAGAACAACAATCCGACCCCGATAGCCTAGAAGACAACACCCGATCAAACCTATGAACCTTCAAAACCTTTAATTTTCCAACTTTCGCCAAATAGAGCCAAATCAACCTAAGAACCTCCAAATCCAAATCTAGACATACGACTCAGTGTAAAATCACCATACAATAATATTGGAACTATCAAAATACCATTCTGAGGTTGTTTACACAAAAGTTAAACCTCAGTGCACTCTTACAATTTAAGCTTCCCTAAATGACACTAAGTGATCCAACTCACCCTCGAACCTTCTCGAAGCCAAACCAATCAGTCACACAAGTCACAAAATAACTAAAACTACTCGGGAAACATCAAAAAAATGAACATGGCTAAAATACAAAAAATGACTGTCTGGGTCGTTATATTCTCCACCTCTTAAATAAATGTCTGTCCTCGAATGAGTTTAGAAGAATACCCGAAAATCCAAAAAGATGTGAATATCTTCTCTAAATATCATGCCCGGTCTCCCAAGTTGTCTCCTTGGTTGGTTGACCTATCTACTGTACACTCACCAATGTAATATCTTTCGACCTCAACTTCCATACCTGTCTATCTAAAGTGGCCACTGGTTCCATGTCACGACCCAAACTGATGGGCCACGACGGACACCCGGTACCTTACTCAACCAAGTATTAATATAATGTATCTTTTGTATCATTCTATTATATGTAAATGAACTAGAGTAAAACATGAGGGAATAAACTTATACATATGACATACTGGCCTATAAGACCAAAAATATCACTCGTACAGTGAACATAGGCCGACAAGGCCATACAATCTTTCATATACATGACATATGTCTACAAGACTCTAAGAGTACATAAACGTCACAAGGCCGAGATAGTGCCCCGACATACTAATCAATAGGTGTCCAATGCATACTGACCAAATAGGCAACTCTGGAGAAAATGGAGCGCACCAACACCTTTCGCTAAACACAGTGTCCTCAGGAAAAGGGACATCAGTACAAATAATGTACCAAGTGTGTAAGGAATGAAAATCATTAAATAATAGACATGAAAGAAATATGGAGTAAAAGACTCAACATGTATATCTGGATAACTCTATAAATCATGAATTACTTATAGTGCCATGCATATGCGTATGAATGTCATGTCGTGCATAGGTAAATATGTTCATAACATCATCAAGCCTCTGAGGGCATCCCATTATATCATCTCGTCCACTCTGGGAAAAATCATCAACGTATACCAACTGATCAGGTGGTGGTGTGTATATAACGCTGTAACCTTTTCCCATATCCCATATACATACAATATACATATATACGCGTATATAACGCCATCTGCTCATGGATCAATGTACATGTATAAATGAATGCAATGCATGAGAAGTACGTCAATAAAATCTCTCGAAATGTCATAAGACCATTACGCCTTTAAGTAATATCATGACGTAAACTTTTTTCAACCTACGTATTTTTCTGAGACCCATGAATAAAAGATGTAATAATAAGACACATGGGAATTCAAGAACATAGACACCTCTAATACTTCTATGAATAGAGTCATTTATGGAAGTTGTGCATTTGCTCGTTTCGTTTGTATCGTATGGATCATGCCAAAAGTAAAGAAGGGATAGCCTTAACATACCTGAGCCGATTCTCTTGACAATCCCTCTAATATACGTCAATTGCGACAAATCATGTAACGACGAGATTGGAGTAGGTAAACATTCGTATGATATTCTTGCGAAAGATTGCACCGTACTCCCTTAAAATTGCAACATCTCACGTTGCTAAGATGCCAAAAGATCTTGTTTGAAGAAAGTCACATTACTAAGGATTAGCATGTAAACTTTTGTTTGAATTTGCTGAAGTGAAGACGTTACTAGGATGTTAAAGAGACATAAACATCCCTTTAAGTGAATTAGAGAAGGGATTTTAATGTCCTGGTGGTGTGGGCCCCACTTTGATGATGACTTGACCACAAATATTACCAATTTTTGCCACCTTGAAATGTGACTTAAGAGTCACAAATTGGAGCCAAATCTTGCTTCCATGTGAAAGTTTATTAAACCTTATCCAAATAACTTAATCACATAGTTAATATCTTACTAAGATCCATAATTACCCATATAATGAAGAATTATCTTAAATTACTTAAAATAGTACTCACTTTTAACACACTTTATACACCTTACTATCATGGTCATATGGTACCTTGTATGGCAGTAGTCCATGAATACCGGGTATTACAGCTTGGACCGTATTTTATCCCCAAATTGTCATGTTACACCCCATATTTTCGTACATGAAAGTTTGCCATAAGTAAATTGATATAAAATCGGAAATGAGATGTTACATCCCACATTTTTGTACGTTGATGTTTTGTCGTAAGTTAAACGACGTAAGCTCGGGAATGAGATTATTTTGGGAATTATAGGTATTATTCTATTTGAAACAAGGGATAAGTAAATTCGTGAAGGTGAGAGGGTAGGAAAATCAAAGAAAATAAATTTTGTCGAAGTATGACATTTTGGGATAAAATACAGCCTGAGTTAAAATACTCGATATTTATGGGCTAGTGCCATACAAGGTACCACATGACCATGATAGTAAGGTGTATAAGGTATGTTAAAAATGGGTAGTATTTTAAGTAATTTGAGATAGTCCTTAATTATGTGGATAATTGATTAATGGTAGAGATAATTATGGTATTAAGTGGATAAGAGTCTTTTGGGATTGCCACATGGCGTAAGCTTAGCCAAGGTGGAAAATTATACAAAATGAGTCACTAGACAAAGTCATAACTTGTTTACACGTAAAGATTGCTTGGTCTCTTTATTGTAAAAGTATAGGACTTTGAAAAGTTAAGCAAAATAACATTTCTATGCCATTAAAAGAGAAATAACAAAGATCTAACGTGAAATTTCTCTGAAACCTTACAAGATCCAACGTGAAATTTGAGAGAGAAATGCTAAAAGATCCAACGTGTTATGCTAATTCAAAAAAAATCCTGGTACAATCTTTCTCAAGAATATCATACAGATTTTTCTCTACTTCGATCCATCGTTACGTGTTTCTGCAAAAGAGAATCGGTTCAGGTATATTAAGGCTAACCTCTTCCTTCATTTTGCATGATCTCGTAATTACACGAGTTTGATAACGAGACATAAAGAAAAGTTCATATCTCGGAACTTACGTATATTTTCCTAGTCTTATAAGTGATAATAATATTCTCCTTATCGGGACTTCATATTCAATTGAGTATTTTCTTTTTTCAGTCAAGAGAGAAAAAAGTCTATATATACAGTATTACCGTATTTTCATTACCATCGAGCTATAATCGATAGGCAGGCCCCTATTGGGCAACCTCTGATCAGATGGTAAGTTATATACCGAGTCTACTGTGGCCGAGCGCCTATGAACGAGCCCAGTTGGCCGAGATACAGAGCCTAGTATGGCCGAGCGCCTATGAGAAATCCTACTACGGCAGAGCAGTTATATATATACCGAGCCTTATAAGGCCGGACAAATATTTTATTTACTATATTGAGAGAGTTGAGTCAGTATCAGCAGGTAAGCATATCTTCAGATTATCTTTGACTTCCAGTTGCTTTTAGTTGTTATATTATCAGTTCAGTTCAACTTTCAATATATTGCCTTACATACTCAGTACATTATTTCGTACTAACATCCTTTTTCTGGGGGCGCTGCATTTCATGCGTGCAGGTTCAGATAGACAGGCGGGTAGACCTCCTCATTAGGTGTTGCTCGAGTTCAGCTTGATCGGTAAGCTCCATACCCTTTGGAGTTTCCAGGTCTAGAGCTTTATGTACATCATACATATATACATACATACATACATACATATATATATATATATGCATGCAGGTTCAGACAGACAAGCGGGTAGACCTCCTCATTAGGTGTTGGCCGAGTTCAACTTGATCGGTAAGCTCCATACCCTTTGGAGTTGCCGGGTCTAGAGCTTTATGTACATCATATATATATATATATATATATATGACAAGGCCGTCATAACTGCTACAGCTGGCAAACCAACAAAATAACATAAAAGGCCTACAAGCCCAACATAATTCACTAACTGACAGGATATGTCTACAAGCCTCTACTGATGGATATACTGTGATCGGAACATGGCCAAAGTCTACTCTAACCTATATATATAGACTGTGGCCATGTTCCGATCATAGTATATCCATCAGTAGAGGCATGTAGACATATCTTGTCAGTTAGTGAAGTATGTTGGGCTTGTAGGCCTTTTATGTATATTTTGTTGGTTTGCCAGCTGTATCAGTTATGACGGCCTTGTCGGCCCAACATTATATTAATGTTTAGTCAACATTTGCAATTGTCTTGCAATGTGGCCCATGGCCAAAATATGACATTATATGTTCAGAGTCCCTTAGTCGCAAGTTGGTACGCAAGGATAGGTGAGGCTCCGGGTGCCGGTCTCGCCACCCAGGTTCGGGGCGTGATAGAAGTGGTATCAGAGAATTTCTGTCCTAGGAAGTCTACAAGCCGTGTCTAGTAGAGTCTTGTTTATGGGTGTGTTGTGCACCACACTTATAAGCAAGAGGCTACATGGCATTTAGGACTGTCACTCTTTCTTCTTACTCTAGATCGTGTTGTATAGCTCAGTTGTAAGAATTCAAACTATTAAACTCTTTTTTATTCATAATAAGGCGATACTTACATCCAGAAAGACGGTTGGTAAGAGATATGGCTATGGAAGTGTTAAGTCAGAGGAACTCAATTTTTGCATCATGCTTATGATGGATAAATATGAGGTATTTAGTAGATCATTTATGTACTAAGACGTGTAAGCTTCTTGATAAGGATCCCTTAGAAAAGAATGTCTATCCACTTTTATGGTTAAAAAAAAAGAAGAGAATCTGAAGGTAGACACAAGTTTCAGCAAGTAGAAGATGCAAGGTGAATAAGGGTACGAGGTACCCAGTTAAAACAGAGAAATATAAGTATTTTTGAGTTACCTTCAATTGTAACAGAGGTATGTACAATTAGTCACACCCATCTCAGTTATGCTCCACGGATCCAACAAATATAGTTTAGGAGAAGGAAGGAGTATCAGGATCCAACTGGGATTAAAGTAACCCAAAATAGTGGATGGATTGTTATCGTTAGCTAACATTCCGAAGGATATGGAAAATGTGGTAATAGATATCCTTGTAGACACCCAAATGGTGCACTCTAAAATAGTACAACTAGATATGAGTACTACAAAGATAGGAACTAGAAGCCTGGAAGGGATAAATATTATCTTAGTGTGGCTCCCGTCCCTAGTAGAGAAGGAATGTTAGGCAACCCGAAGGGCCGGTGGATGGAGCAAGGGAGCTAAAGGCAAAAAAATTTCTTGTTGAAGTTTTCAGAATAAAGTGATAGAAAGAAATGTTAGCAGGTAAATAAGAAGGGAGTTAAGGAAGCATTATTAGTAAGATGTGATACATGGATAATAACGGTAGATCAAAAAGTTGACAGTATTACAGAGTCTATAGTCAAGTGAAGGAAAATACGAGAGGTGGCAGGCCTTGAGGCAATAAAAGAGTATAGATCATAAAGTCATATCCTCATTTCGAGAAATAAGTTCGTGACTCTAACGTGATTACCAGAATGAAAAGTTAGACCTAGATTAATAGGAATCAGTATGGGCTGGTGAACAAGATAAACAAAACATGAATTAGGAACTGAGTGATTTGATAATAGTCGGCATCATGAGAATTTTAGAGATTGCGTTCCAGCGATAATAGAATAGACGATAGAAGAATAACTTTAAAGGTCATTCAGGAAGACGTTTTCCTAAGAGCAAGAAATGTGATCAAAGTTAGGTTTAAGGGAATATGTGTGCCAGTTACACTAAGTGTCGACCTCGCGAGGAAGGAAACTTGTTACCCTTGGTACAAAAGGATTACCACAAGGCGAGTAAGGATCATCGATGATGTGAACAAATGCCTAAGAGGAAGACGTAAAACATTTATGTAGATCTTTGTAGCACTAAATGCTAGTACTCCCCTAAAAGGGGGAATGTGGAGTGATGTGGCATTAAAACAGAATTTAGTGGGTCTAGCAACTATGGAATGGTAAAGGAAGCATGCGATAAAAATGAAAAAGGATGAGATTGCACTTATTCAGATCCTACGGATATGCTATGATTCCAGAACATTATGCAGACATGACATCAAGGAGAGGAAGTAAGGGTTCCGACCCGAGATGTTATTGATAAATAAAGAGCCAGCCCAAGATGTAAGTTAAGACAAAGGAAATAACCCAAGAAAGATTACGCGGAGTATTGATATGAAAGTGGAACAACCAGCAGTCAGTAGTTGATTCGAGATACGTCTAGTTATGACTAGACAAGAGGTTATAGATAAATCAACAGACCATGTAAAATAAACATAGTGAACCCCAACAAGGGGAGTTCAGTCTCGCAAATATGACATCAGAACCCTTGAGAAATATTTGGATAGGAGTTGGGGTAGTTAAAGGAATCATATGAGTATCACAGAAATAAAAGTGAGTGCCACTGGGAAGATGGTCAAAATATCAAGTTCAGAAGCAACCCTACAAGCACAAGGGCGTTGAGGTAAGTAACCGCGGATAATTATAGGTGAGGAGAGGCATCAAAAATTTCGTCGAGTATATGATGTAATAAGCTCGCAGCTTTACAAGAGTTAGAGGGTCCTCCCTAAGTACTACAATGAAAGACTAACTAAGGAAAATAAGAAATAAGGCTTCAACCTAAACTCAGTGACCTAAAGAGGAAATAGTCTTATAACAACAGTATCAAAACAACATTGTATGCACTCCATAAGGAAGTGGCACCTACCGTGGCTAATGAACGGGAAGTAAAATCAGAAATGATATTCAAGATCATATGAGTTGTATGGAATTACAGTATGTGTGGGCACTAAGGTAAACTAAGTATGCACGCAACAAGGGGGCAGAAAGACCGGGAAAAGTAATAGCTTATGTTTAAAGAAAGCTGAGAAGGAACAAAAGGAATTATTCGATCAATGATCTAGAATAAGTTACGTTATGAATGAACTTAAGAGTTTAGAGTATTATCCATGCAACATATATGTTGACAATCATACAGCCGTAGAAGACTCCGGTATAAGATAAAAGAAAAAATTAGGTCCAGGTCATAGACAAGGGATTGAATCGTTAGAATATAGTATCATAGATATTCCATAGCGTCCATAAAGTAATAACTAATACCAGGAGCCGCAGATCGGAAGATAGCTTAAGCCTACATAAAGGCTAATCAAAAGGAAGAAGAAACTAAAGAGTTACATCAACCAAGTGAATCAGGAGTCTGGTTATTGGACCTAGGAAATTATAGAAATCGTAATTAAGAACATTGCAAGATCACCCTTAATATCATAGGTATAAGAGAGATAGTACAACAACCATATTCTATAACGACTATGATAATGCCAGTTAGAAGAGTACCACCCTCATAAGAAGTCAGTATGAAACTCTCACCGAGTCATGTAAAGAGGTGCAAGTATTATAATAGAAGTTCAAGTTGTGGATGTGAATCATACCTAGGTGGAAGGGAGGTCATCAAAAAGATAGAAGATATGATGTGAGACTTTAAAGCAAGTAAGATAAAGGTGAACGCCGTACGAGATACTCAAATACAGAAGGTTATGAATAGTCCATACTTCAGATAGAAGGCTAGAAGCGCGGGGATACAATATCCAGGAATAATAACGACATCGTTAATGGCATGTCTTGTAGCCTATGGTTTCTAGGTATCGAGAGGGCTAGTTAAGAAAGTAAAAAGAAGAGTTCGAGACGATGTGATGTCTCACTTGATGTTCCAGGGTAACACAAAGAAATCTATGGTGCAGGAAGTTGAAGGAAGGCTGCGAGTAGTATAAATGGATATGTATGGGTCGCAAGCTAAAGTATGGCAGAGCGACGAGATTGTAGGAAGATAGGAGTAAGGACAAGAAAGGGAGAGCGAGAAGGTGACGAGAATGGATAAGCCCTCGGGATTAAGCCCATGAAAACGAGAGAGAGTTGATGGGTTCTCTAAATTAAGTAAAGATCAGTATAACCTGAATGAGCTCAAATGAGTCTATGACTAGTAGCACTTAGAAGAAATTGAATGCTGACTTGGTAATAAAAAAATGAAAAGTGACAGATAAAAGATGACGTTTGGGCCTTCGATTGAATAATGATTTGAATAAAAAAGGGAGAAGGAGAAAAGATTTCATCGATGGCACGAGGTTACAATTCACATCGAGATACTATGAAATACGATTATGGAAAATCACTTCAAATATTCTTCGATGCAACATAAGCCCTAGTGGCAACACATTACGTAGGAAATTTCAAGTTATCAATGGAAGATTGTAGATCAACATTAAGGTGAATCGATAATGGATGGGTAGAAGATACAAAGTACAAGATAAGATTAGGCCATCTGTCTTAGAATGAGCAGAAATAAAGAAGCATTAAAGGACTTAGCTTTATGCATATAGGATAAAAATGAGAGTAACCTGGAGTTCGGTAGCAGACCTCAGTAACGATAAATCGAAGTAAGACTTATGGTATAGTATGGCCTACGTAGATATAGTAAAGCTAATGACTCCCAGAGGGATATATTGACATAATTTTTTATATGTTCACAAAGTGAAGCTTGGAGGTTGGCTAAAAAGCTGAAGGAAAGAGAAGAGAAGAGTCGCATAGGCGCACATACAAAGTTAGAGTCGTAAAGGCTGCATGGTATAAGGTAGGAACAATTATGAGATTAGAAGGATTCCGACTACAAGTCATGGTGTGAGAAAGAGGCTTAAAGGGGTGAATTCCCTGGACTTTGGGATTCATTCACAGAACAGTCGCCTAGATGGCAAGAGGATTACTAAAGTATTCGCAAGAACTATGGGTTATGAGAACGATAAGTGCATCAGTCAACATTCGAGGACGAATGTTCCAAATGGGGGAATGATGTTACACCCCATGTTTTCGTACATGGAAGTACACCATAAGTAAATTGATATAAAATCGAAAAATGAGATGTTACGTCCCACATTTTTGTACGTTCATGTTTCGTCGTAAGTTAAACACGTAAGCTCGTGAATGAGATTATTTTGGGAATTATAGGTATTATGCTATTTCAAACAAGGGATAAGTAAATTCGTGATGGTGAGAAGGTAGAAAAATCGAAGAAAATAAATTTTGTCGAAGTTTGACATGTTGGGATAAAATACGGCCTGAGCTAAAATAATCGGTATTTATGGGCTAGTGCCATATAAGATACTACATGACCATGATAGTAAGGTGTATAAGGTATGTTAAAAGTGGGTAGTATTTTAAGTAATTTGAGATAGTCCTTAATTATGTGGATAATTAATTAATGGTGGAGATAATTATGGTATTAAGTGGATAAGAGTCTTTTTGGGATTTCCATATGGAATAAGCTTAGCCAAGGTGGAAAATTATACAAAATGAGTCACTAGACAAAGTCATAGCTTGTTTACACGTAAAGATTGCTTGGTCTCTTTATTGGAAATCTATAGGACTTTGCAAAGTTAAGAAAAATAACATTTCTATGCCATTAAAAGAGAAATAACAATGATCTAACGTGAAATTTCTCTGAAACCTTACAAGATCCAATGTGAAATTTCAGAGAAAAATGCTACAAGATCCAACATGTTATGCTAATTCAAAAAAAAAGCCCGGTACAATATTTATCAAGAATATCATACGGATTTTTCCTACTTCGATTCATCGTTACATGTTTTCACAAAAGAGAATTGGTTCAGGTATGTTAAGGCTAAGCTCTTCCTTCATTTTGCATGATCTCGTAATTACACGAGTTTGATAACGAGACATAAAGAAAATTCATATCCCGGAACTTACGTATATTTTCCTAGTCTTGTAAGTGATAATAATATTCTCCTTATCGGGACTTCATATTTAATTGAGTATTTCCTTTTTCTAGTCAAGAGAGCAGAAAGTCTATATATACAGTATTATAGTATTTTCATTACCATCGAGCTATAATCGATGGGCAGGCCCCTACTGGGCAACCTCTGATCAGATGGTAAGTTATATACCGAGCCTACTGTGGCCGAACGCCTATGAGCGAGCCCAATTGGCCGAGATTCAGAGCCTAGTATGACCGAGCGCCTACGAGCGAGCCTACTACGGCAAAGCCATTATATATATACCAAGCCTTATAAGGCCGGCCAACTATTTACTTACTATATTGAGAGAGTTGAGTCAGTATCAGCAGGTAAGCATATCTTCAGATTATCTTTGACTTCTAGTTGCTTTCAGTTGTTATATTATTAGTTCAGTTCAGTTTTCAGTATATTGCCTTACATACTCGGGACATTATTTTGTACTAACGTCCCTTTTTTGGGGGCCTTGCATTTCATGCGTGCAGGTTCAGACAGATAGACGGGTAGACCTCCTCATTAGGTGTTGCCCGAGTTCAGCTTGATTGGTAAGCTCCATACCCTTCGAAGTTGCCGGGTCTAGAGCTTTATGTACATCTTATATATATATATATATATACACATACATATATGTATATATGTTATGAGTAGACTGTGGCCCTGTTCCGATCATAGTATATCCATCAGTAGAGGCTTGTAGACATATCCTGCCAGTTAGTGCAGTATGTTGGGCTTGTAGGCCTTTTATTTATATTTTGTTGGTTTACCAGCTGTAGTAGTTATGACGGCCTTGTCGACCCAGCATTATATTAATGTTTAGTCAGCATTTGCAATTGTCTTGCAATGTGTCCCATAGCTAAAGTATGACATTATATGTTCAAAGTCCCTTAGTCTCAAGTTGGTACATAAGGATAGGTGAGGCACCGAGTGCCAGTCTCGCCCCCAGGTTTGGGGCGTGACAGAAGTAAACGCCGACGAAACTCATTTTCTTCGCTTCGCTTGCCCTCTCCTTCACGAATTTACTTATCACTTATTTGAAATAGCATAATGCTTACAATCTCAAAATAATATCACTCCCGAAATTACGTCGATTAACTTACGACGAAACTTTAACGTGCGAAAATGCGGGATGTAATATCTCATTCCCGAGCTTTCATCAATTTTCTTATGGCATACTTTCACGTACGAAAATATGGGGTGTAACATCATACTAGTCCTAGGTTGTGCAAAATCTGATGACAACGGTCCAAGAACTCTTGGGCATCCTCTAAATGCGCACCGGTAAAGTGATGAGGAAACAACTTCGTGAACATACCCAACCTCTTCAGATCATTAGTTGACATTGCGGGACTAACCTCAGGCTGCACGACAATAATAGGCTTGACCGCCCCAACTGGTAGAACTCCTGGGGTATGATAACCATGGGCCATCTACTCAAGGTGTGAGTAGGGGTAGCCTGAACTCCTCTCCAGGCCTGGGAAGCGGCTGGTGCCATAGGAAATACACTGGCATGAACCATACTCTCCATTAAGTCCACCATATGGACCAAGGTGTCTTGAAGCACTAGGGTAGCAATGAACCCCTCCGGGACCTGAGCCGGTCCTACTGACTCGTCCTGAGTGGGAATCTAACCATTCAGAACTAGTTGAGGCTCGACTGTAGGTGGTGCTGCATGTGCTCTAGGCTAAGCTTCTACCTTTTCCCCTGCCCCAGCCCATTCCCCTAGTAGTTCCTGCTTGGCTGCAGCTGAAATACGTGTCGTCATCATCTGTGATAGAATAAGAGAGTTAATATTCAAACTTTCGGATAGAATAAAGTCACACAATAGAGAAAGAAAGTGAAGTTTTTATAAAAGCCTTATAGGCTCTCGAAGATAAGTACAAATGTCTTTGCACCGATCCTCGAGACTATCAAGCTTTCTATGACTCGTGAGACTTGGACAACTTAGTGCTCTGATACTAACTTGTCACGACCCAAAATCCCAACCAACTGGGTCGTGATGGTGCCTAACACCGCTTTCTAGGCAAGCTAATACCTAGCGATAAATAAGCAAAAGGAAACTAATGGTTAACAACATAATGATAATATAAAACAAAAGTAACTCATAATAAGTCTAAAACCCAATACCGATGATCAACCATCCCAGGGTTTGGTGCCACAAGTACATGAGCTTCTAGAATTTTCTAAATACATTGTCTAAAAGAAACACAACACGGTCTAGTAAAATAAACAGTAAAAAAAGAGATGGAAAGATGACTCTAAGGCCTGCGAATGGTATGCAACTCTAACTTTGTTCGCATATCTGGTATCCGCTAAGCACCCTTCGGGACTTTGCTGGTACCAATATTTGAATCTGCACAACACGTACATAAGTGTAGCATGAGTACAACCGATCCCATGTGTCACGATCCAAAGTCTCACGTCAAGGTCGTGATGGAACCCAATTGAACTTGCCAAGCAAGCCAACTCGAAATCAACAAATAAGGTCCATTTTCATTATTTAACAGAGATATATACTACAATAAAAGATGGAAATAGTCTCAAAACAAGAATAGTATCTAATAAAAACCCAAGCACGGTTTAAACACGACTAATACAATACGCCCTCAAGACTAGGTGGCACAAGTACATGAGAAAACTATGGAAATGAGATTAAGTATCGATACAAGTCAAGTTATCTGAAATGCAAATAGACAGAAACATATAAAATAAACAGGGATTCGGGAAATACGAAGTAGATCTATGTAGTGCAGCTTACCCAAGTCTCCGTGATATCTACCAGCTCAATTATGAAGCTCTAATTGGACCCACCTGAGGATTTGCACAAAAAGATGTGCAAAAGCATAGTATGAGTACACCATTGTCGGTAACCAGTAAGTATCAAGTCTAACCTTGAAGAGGTAGTGGTGATGCTAGATGCTTCCTGATACTTACCACACAAATATAATAACAGAATTCAACAATTGAACGATAAGTAATATAAAAAATAACAAGATCCACGGAAATCAATAGTTGAAAAGTATTAAGCATGTTTTTCGGGACAAGAATAACCATAATGCTGCTCAGATATTGATCACAAGCCTGGGCCTTATTTCTATCATAAATGAGACAACAAACATCGTCACATAAACAAATAAATCATGAATAAAACGAGCACATAGTCAAACAAAGCATAATATATTCCAATTTCTACCCCTATTCATGATATAAACTTGGTGAATGCATATATGCTCGCCACCACGTATATGCTCCATCCCCAATACCTCAAACACATTTCAAGCAAGTCAAATCCTAGGGGTTTCCCTCTTAACAAGGTTAGCCAAGAGACTTACCTCCACCCGATAGCCTCTAATCTACCAAAATAGCCTTTCCTCTCAAATCAACTCAGTAACGCAAAACATGGCCATATAAATCGCCTAAACAATAAAGATTGGATCTCCAGTCTATTACACAAAGTCAATTCGCACTCGCCTCCTGGAACCCGACAAAATTCACAAATCCCAAATACCCATTTCATTAATAGTCCAAATACACAAGTTTCATAAAATCAACTCTAAATCGGGGTTCAAATCTCAATAATTCATTTTCGAAAAATTCTTGACAAAACCCCAATATCCTCCTTAGATTTTATCAACCAAATGCCAAAATCAATGATGGGATCACGAAATAAAACCAAATCCAAGTCAAGAGCACTTCCCGCAATCCAAGTGGTGAAAATCGCCTAAAAAATTTTCCCACTCTAAGGTCCCAATCTCAATATATGATAAAATGCACAAACCATCAAAATATATGATTGGCCTATCGATTCTCGCACTTGCGAGCCAAATATTTGCTTCTGCAATGTCGCTTCTACGGTCTCCACCTTGATTTTATAAGGTCACTTAGATCCTGACCTCTCGCACTTGTGGAGTCCCACTCTGTTTCTATGATCCCATAGATGCAACCAAAACCCATCTTCTGCGAAGAATCCCCCAAGCCTGCCTGTCAACCTTCATTTTTGCGACCAAAAGATCCGCATTTATGGACTCGCAGATGCGTACAAATCTTCGCATTTGCGGACCTTGTTTCCCTAAGACCAAATCCGCTTCTGGAATCACCTGTCCGCATCTGTGGACCAAACCATGCATGTGCGGAAACATCATACTATAACTGGCAATTTGTTCCACAGTGATCCGGAATCCACCGACACACACCCAAGCCCATCAGGACCTAGTCCAAATATACCAATTTAGTCTCAAAACAACAAGGACTTAATCGAGGTCCTGAACCACACAAAGTAACATCATAATCATAAATCACACCTAATTAAAGCTTAATGAACTAATCGCATTTCCAACTTCCAAACTCATGTCGAAACACGTCTAACCAACTCCATGTGACCTCAAATTTTGCACACAAGTTTCAAATGACATAACGCACCTATTCCACCTCCCGAAACAACAACCCGACCCCGATAGTGTAGGAGACAACTCCCCGTCAAACCTATGAACCTTCGGAACCTTTAATTATCCAACTTTTGCCAAATAGAGCCAAATCAACCTAAGAACCTTCAAATCCAAATCCGGACATACGCCTAAGTGTAAAATCACCATACAATAATATTGGAACTATCAAAATACCATTCCGAGGTTGTTTACACAAAAGCCAAACCTCAGTCCACTCTTACAATTTAAGCTTCCCTAAATGACACTAAGTGATCCAAATCAGCCCCGAACCTTTTCGAAGCCAAACCAATCAGTCACGCAAGTCACAAAATAACTAACACCTATATAGGAAACATCAAAAAAAGGAACATGGATAAAATACAAAAATGACTGGCCGGGTCGTTATATTCTCCTCCTCTTAAATAAACGTCCATCCTCGAACGAGTTTAGAAGAATACCTGAAAAGCCAAAAAGATGTGGATATCCGCTCTAAATATTATGCTCGTTATCCCAATTTTTCTCCTTGGTTGGTTGACCTATCCACTGGACCTTCACTAATATAATATCCTTTGACCTCAGCTTCCAATCCTGCCTCTCTAAAATGCTCACTGGTTCCTTGTCACGACCAAAATCGATAGGCCGCGTTGGGAACCCGGTACCTTACTCAACCGAGTACCAACGTAATGTATATTTCGTATCATTCTATTATAGGCAAATGAATTGGAGTAAAACATGAGGGAATAAACTTGTATATATGACATACTGGCCTATAAGACCAAAGCGATCACTCGTACACTGAGCATAGGCCGAAAAGGCAATACAATCTTTTATATACATGACATATGTATACAAGCCTCTGAGAGTACATAAATATCATCAGGCTGGGACAGGTCCCTGACATACTAATCAATACGTGTCCAATGCATATTGACCAAATAGGCAACTCCGGAGAAAATAGTAACACCTTTCGCTGAGCTGGTAGCTTACTTGGAGGGCTCATAACCTGTCTATCGGAACCTTCCGGCATGAAACTCAGCATCCCCAGGAAAAGAGATGTTAGTATAAATAATGTACCAAGTATGTAAGGAATGAAAATCATTAAATAATAGACATGAGAGAAACATGGAGTAAAGGACTCAACATGTATATATGGATAACTCTATAAATCATGAGTTACTTATAGTTTCATGCATATGCCTATGAATGTCATGTTGTGCATGGGTACATGTGTTCATAACAGCATCAAGCCTCTGAGGGCATCCCATCATATTATCTCTTCCACTCTTGGCAAAATCATCAACATATACCAGCTGATCATGTGGTGGTGCGTATATATGCTGTAACCTGTTCCCATATCCCATATACATATAATATACATATATACGCGTATATAACGCCATTTGGTCATAGGTCAATGTACATGTATAAATGAATGCAATGCATGAGAAGTACGTCAATAAAATCTCTCGAAATGTCATAAGACCATTATGCCTTTGAGTAATATCATGAAGTAAACTTTTTTCAACCTACGTATTTTTCTGAAACCCATGAACATAAGATGTAATAATAAGACACATGGGAATTCAAGAACATAGGAACCTCTAATACTTCTATGAATAGAGTCATTTATGGAAGTTGTACATTTGCTCGTTTCGTTTGTATCGTATGGATCATGCCAAAAGAAAAGAAGGTATAGCCTTAACATACCTGAGCCGATTCTCTTGACAATCCCTCTAATATACGTCAATTGTGAAAAATCACGTAACGACGAGATCAGAGTAGGAAAAAATCCGTATGATATTCTTAAGAAAGATTGCATCGTACTCCCTTAAAATTAGAACATCTAACGTTGCTAAGATGCTAAACGATCTTGTTTGAAGAAATTCACATTACTAAGGATTAGCATGCAAACTTTGTTTGAATTTGCTGAAGTGAAGATGTTACTAGGATGTTAAAGATACATAAACATCCCTTTAAGTGAATTAGAGAAAGGGTTTTAATGTCTTGGTGGTGTGGGCCCCACTTTGATGATGACTTGACCACAAATCTTACCAATTTTTGCCACCTTGAAATGTGACTTAAGAGTCACAAATTGGAGCCAAATCTTGCTACCACGTGAAGGTTTATTAAACCTTATCCAAATAACTTAATCACTTAGCTAATCCCTTACTAAAATCCATAATTATCCATTACCCACATATTAAGAATTATCTCAAATTACTTAAAATACTACTCACTTTATACACCATACTATCATGGTCATGTGGTACCTTGTATGGCACTAGTCCATAAATACCGGGTATTATAGTTTGAACCGTATTTTATCCCCAAATTTTCAAACGCCGATGGAACTTATTTTTTTCCGATTCGCTTGCCCTCACCTTCACAAATTTACTTATCACTTATTTGAAATAACATAATGCTTACAATCTCAAAATAATCTCACTCCCGAAATTACGCGATTAACTTACGACGAAACTTTAACGTGCGAAAATGCGGGATGTAACATCTCATTCCCAAGCTGTCATCAATTTGCTTATGGCGTACTTTCACGTACTGAAATATGGGGTGTAACATTCCTCCTCATAAGACAAGTTCTCATCCAACTGCACTGAACTGAAATCTAACACAAGTGAGTGGTCCTCATGATACTTCCGAAGCATGGAAACATAAAACACTAGATGAACTCCTGACATGCTGGGTGGAAAAGAAAGCCTGTAAGCCACCTCACCCACTCTCTGCAAAACCTCAAATGGACCAATATACGAGGGCTCAACTTGCCCTTATCCCCGAACCTTATCTTTCCCTTCATAGGCGAAACTCTGAGAAGAGCCCTCTCACCCTCCATGAAAGCTACATCGTGAACCTTCCTATCAACATAACTCTGACTACGTTGTACAAAGTCCCAAAAAAAACTTCACCTTCTCCCAAGCATCAGGAATTAGATTAGTGTCTAAAAACCTAGCCTCCCCAGGCTCATATCAACCAATCGGAGAATGGCATCGCCTCCCATATAAGGCCTTGTATGGAGACATTTAGATACTTGATTGGTAGATGTTGTTGTAGGAGAACTCTAATAACATTAGAAATCGGTCCCACTGGCCTCCAAAATCAATGATGCAGGCTATCAACATTCCTCCAAGTTCTGAATAGTTTGCTTGGACTGCTGTCCTTCTGAGGATGAAATGCCTTACTCAACTCAATCTACGTGCCCAACTCATGCTGCACTTCTCTCCAAAAATTTAAGGTAAACTGAATGCCTCAATCTGAGATGATAGAAAAATACATACCATGCAAGCGAACAATTTCTCTAAGATAAATTCGAGCCAACTACTCAGAAGTGTAGGAAGTCATGACGGGAATGAAATATGCAGACATGGCCAATCTGTCCACAATGACCCACATAACATCAAATCCCCTCATGTTCAATGGCAACCCAACCACAAAATCCATAGTGATACTCTCCCACTTCCACTCTAATGTATCTAACCTCTGAAGCTAACCATCCGGTCTCTGATGCTCATGCTTGACCTGCTGATAGTTTAGACACTGTGCAACATGATCAACAATGTCATTATTCATATTTCTCCACCAATAATGCTGCTTCAAATCATGATACATATTTGTAGTACCTAGGTGAATAGAATATCTCGAATTGTGAGCTTCTTCAAGAATCAACTCCCTCAAACCATCCACCTTAGGAACACAGATCTGACCTGAAGCCTAAATATCCCATCATCACCGTTAGTCACCTCCTTGGCACCACCTCGCTGTACCGTTTCCTTAAGGACAAGCAAGTGGGGATCATCATCCTGGCATACCTTAATGCGCTCAATCAAAGACGATTATGATACCGCATAAATAAGAACCATGCTAGGCTCCGAAATATCCAATCTCACAAACCTGTTGACCAAAGCTTGAACATCCATAGTTAACGGTCTTTCCATAGTTGGAATAGGGGCCAAACTTCCTATGCTCTCTGCCCTTTTACTCAAGGCATCAGCTACTACGTTTTCCTTCCCCGAATGATAAAGAATGGTGATACCATAGTCCTTAAATATATCCAAGCATCTACACTGCCTCACATTCAAATTCTTTCTATTTAAACAGATGCTGGAGACTTCGGTGATTCATAAATACCTTACAAGACACGCCATATAAGCAATACCTCAAACTATTAAGGGTGTGTACAATAGCTGCTAACTCTAAATCATGCACTGAATAGTTCTTCTCATGGGGCTTCAGCTGGCACAATGCATAGGTAACCACCCTACCGTCCTACATCAACACACATCCAAGGCTAACACTCGAAGCATCACAATAAACCATATATGAGCTCGATCCTGAAGGAAAAACCAACACTAGAGCCATAGTTAATACTGTCTTGAGCTTCTAAGAGCTCTCCTCATAATCGTCTGACCACCTAAACAGAGTGCTCTTTTGAGTCAATGGGGCTGCAATAGATGAAAACCCCTCCACAAAGTGGTGATTATACCCAACCAGGCCTAAGAAACTCCTGATCCCAGTAACGATAGAAGGTCTGGGCCAGCTATGAACTGCTTCAATCTTCTTCGGTTCCACCTGGATCCCAGCGCTATATACCACGTGACCCAAGAATGCCACCAAGCCTAGCCAAAACTCACACTCGGAGAATTTAGCATACAACTTCTTCTCCCTCAAAATCAGAAGTACAGCTCTCAAATATTGTTCGTGCTCTTCAGCACTATGAGAATACACTAAGATATCATCAATGAACACAATGACAAAAGAGTCCAAGTAAGGCTAGAAAACACTATTCATCAAATGCATGAAGGCTACTAGGGCACTAGTCAAACAAAAATACATAAGTAAAAACTCATAATGCCCATAACGAATCCTCAAAGCCGTCTTAGGAATGGATGAAGCCCTGATCTTCAACTGGTGATACCCCTGTCTCAAATCAATCTTCGAGAACACCCTAGAATCCTGAAGCTGGTCAAATAAGTCATCAATGTGAGGCTTAACGTGATAATCAATACTAGAAGTATACTTAAGAGGAACTTTCCATTCCAAATTTGGAAACCCCGGCATAGACAACATCACGGTCTTAGAATGATAATCAAGAATAACATGATACGAAGATAACCAATCCATAACCAAGATCACATCAAAATCCACCATACCAAGAAATAAGAGATCACCACTGGTCTCAAAGCCAATAAAACAAGACCGATAGACACGATCCACTACAAGTCATTAACCGGTGTAGATACATGAACAATAATATCAAGAGAACTATAGGGCAAATCCAAATACATGGAAAAGTACAATGATATATAGGAATATGTAAGACCAGGATCAAATAGAACTGATGCATCCATGATACATACCAAAACTATACCTATGATAACTACATTAGAGGCCTTCGCCTCAGGTCTACCTAGAAATGCATAACAGGGGGTCTGATCTCTGCTCCACTTACCCTCGCCTCTATGGAAACCGTTGACTGCCTCAGGTCCCCCTATTGTGTTGCACCTCTACCACGTCTGGGTCAATACCTCCTGACACGCCCTAGCTCTCAACACTCAAAACAACCTCGAGCTAAGAATGACTGTTGAATTTTAGGCTGCCTCTGATAACCTGAGTCCCACTAGAAGAATCTATGTTGAAGGAGCGCAATAGAAGCTCAGTGCTAGTAATGCACTAAATGAAGATTGAATTGGAGCACCGCGAGTGGACTGATAAGCTCAAGGAGCTGCCCTACTAGGATGGCCTCTCATAGAAGGATCCCTACCTCCAAATGAGGTACCACTAAAATCACCTGAATATCAGGGCTTCTTTCCCCTCACCACCACGGTCTCCCTACTTTGACTTCGAATGCATTCAATCCTATGCGCTATGTCCACAACATGAATAAATGTAGTACCAGTCTCTCCCTCCCTGTCCACAACAATCTTGATACAAAAATTTAACCCCTCAATGAACCACCTTACCTTCTCAACCTCGGTGGGGATTAGAAAAGCTACATGACAGGATAGATCAGTGAATCTCATGTAATACTCGTTCACGAACATACGAACCTACTGGAGGTGCTCGAACTAATCCCATATCTCCTCCCTCTGCATGAAGGGAATGAATTTCTCTAAGAAAATATGTGATAAATGACTCCAAGTGAGTGGAATTCACCCTGCTGGCCTGCTACGCTCATATGACTGCCACTATATCTTAGTTGGCCCTGAAGCTGAAAAGTAGTGAATGCAACTCCATTGGAGTCCACCAAGCTAAGATTTCACAGAATCTCCTGAGAACCATCTAAGAAATCTGGTGCATTTTCCAAAGGATCACCATCATAACGTCGAGGACCCATCTTTCTGAACCCATCAAACCTCTTTTACTCCTCCTCAAACATAGCAGCCTGTACTACCAGCCTAACAACAGCTACGTGAATATGTCTCCCAACCTGTACCACTCCTAGCGTTTGATAACTAGCTGCCACCTGCTCAGTAGTGTGAGTAGCGGTAGTCTGTGCCCCTCCCCCGGCTTGAAAAGTAGCCGGTGCCATAGGAAGTACTCTAGCCTGTGCTAGACCCTCCAAAAGATCAACCAAGCGAACAAGGGCATCCTGATGTACTAGGGTAACAATAAAACCCCTCTGGGACCTGAGCTGGTCCAACTGGCTCACCCTGATTGAAAACCTGCTCCTCCACAGAGCTACTAGTGTCTCCATAGTGGCTGCCCTAGTAGGGGCTCTAACTGCAGCGCGGGCCTGCCTTTGCCTCGACCATGGCCTCTCACAGCCCTAGCGTGAGGGGCTGTTTCCTTCCCAACTTCTCATGATGAACGTGTTCTCACCATCTGTAAGAATGAATAAGCCGCAAGATAAAGAATAAAAGAAGGGTATTTTCCTAACTCCTGTAGCCTCTCGGAGATAAGTACAGACGTCTCCATACAGATCCACAAGACTCTACTAGACCTGCTCGTGACTCGTGACACCTACAAACCTAGAGCTCTGATACCAACTTTTCACGACCCAATATCCCACCTCAAGGCCGTGATGGCGCCTAGCAAAACTTGCTAAGCAAGCCAACTAAAAATTAACAAATAAGGTCCATTTTCGTGACTACAGACAATTTGAAGCAATTTAACATATCAAGAATAGGTTCCCATGCGTTCACGATTAGTCACAAGCCTAGACATGATTTCCATCATAAATGAAGCAACAAACATAGTCACATAAGCCAAATAAATCATGAATCAAATGAGCACATAGTGAAACAAAGCATAAAATATTCCAATTTCTACTCCGGATATGATATAAACACGGGGAATGCATATACGATCGCAACTACGTATATACACCACCCAAATACATCAAACACATATCAAGAATTTCAAATCCTAGTGGTTTTCCTCTTAAGAAAGTTAGCTAAGAGACTTACCTCTACCCGATATCCTCTAATCTCCCAAATAGCCTTTCCTCTCGATCAACCTCTGAACGAGCTGAATCTAGCCAAATGCAACTCAATAATGTCAAACCAGGACATAGGAATCAAACCCAAACAATAAATATTGAATCTTCAGTCAATTACATAAATTCAATCACAAATTTAACCCGGGCCCGCCTCCCAAAACCTGACAAAATTCACAAATCCGAAAACACTCATTCCATTACGAGTCTAAAAACACAAGTTTCATACAAAACCAACTCCAAATCGGGGTTCAAATCTCAATAATTTATTTTCTGAAAATTCCTTACAAAAACCCAAATTTCCCCCTTAGAATTCATCAACCAAATGCCAAAATTAAAGATGGAATCATGAAATATAATCAAATCCAAGTCAAGAACACTTATCCCAATCAAGGTGGCGAAAATTGCCTAAAGAATCGCCCCACTCCGAGCTTCTAATCTCAAAATATAATAAAATGATCAAAGTCTCAAAATTTATGATCTGCCTAGTGATTCTCGCACATGTAAGCCAAATTGTCACTTCCGCGACACCATTTTTGTGATCCCCACTTCGCTTCTACGAGGTCACTTAGGTTCTGACCTCTCGCACCCACAGAGGAGATCCACATCTGCGGACTCGCAGATCCGCACAAACCTTCCCATCTTCGAACCTCATTGCCCTAGGCCCAAATCTTTCTGCCCTCACCTATCCGGATCTGCGCGCTCGCACCTGCAGAAAAAACTATGCAGGTGCGAAAACACCAGATCAGAACTGCCAATTAGTTCTAAAGTGATCCTGAATCTACCCGAAAGACACCTAAGCCACTAGAGACCCCGTTTAAACATACCAACCAGTCCCAAAACATAACATGGACCTATTAGAGATCCCAAACCACACAAAGTAACATCAAAACCATAAATCTCACCTCATTTCAAGCTTAATGAACTAATCAAGCTCCTAACTTCCAAACTCATGTCGTAATCCGTCTAACAAACTCGGAATGACGTCAAATATTGTACACAAGTTCCAAATGACGTACAAAACCATTCCAACTCTCGAAACAATGATCCAACCTCGATAGCCTCGAAGTCAACTCTCAGTCAAACCTATGAACCTTCCAAACTTTGAATTTTCTAACTTTCATCAAATAGAGCCAAATCAACCTAAGAACCTCCTAATCCAAATCTGGATATACATCTAAGTCCAAAATCACCATACAAACCTATTGGAACCATTAAAACACCATTTCGAGGTTGTTTACACAAAATTCAAACCTCGGTCAGCTCTTACAACTTAAGCTTCCCTAAATGACACTAAGTGTTCAAAATTACTCCCGAACCTTCACGAAGACATACCAATCAAAATAAAAAACACACACACGGGACATCTCAAATATGGGAACAGGGCTAAAATACATAAAATGACCAGCCGTGTTGTTACACCGTATACTCAATAAGTATCAAATCTAACCTCGATGAGGTAGTGACGAGGCTATGAAAGTCACTTACCATGAAGACCTGTACAGTTAAAAAGCAATAGAAGTGGAAATAGAGATAATAGTATAAATAAAGGCAAAAATAGCAAAATAACCTAATATCGCAAGTAATAACCAAATCTCTTGAAATATTCTACCAAACCCTTTTTCAGCACCTCAACAACGGGGAAGAATAATATTCGAGAACCACATAACTACAACTCACATAGAAGACTAAATAAAAACAACACCAGAATATATCATACACATTGTGGCGCACAACCTCATCTAATTTACAAAATACATTATTGCGATGGAAACCCGATCCCATGGTCATACTCTAATTGAGGCAAGCAACCCGATCCTTATCATAATATTATTGCGCGGACAACTTGAACCAACATATCACTGCACACGAAATTATCCAACAACACATTCAAATATCTCAAAATCCATATTAACTATCGAGGATGTCACACCCTAAACCTAAAGAGGCGTGGTCAGTCACCCAGTGCCATACTCGGCCCGAGATTACCACTTTGTAACTCTTAACTCTGGAGGGGTAATCCTCAACTTAGGCCGATGAGGCCATATTCTGAATCATTTGAAAATAGAATCTACAACCAGCAATACCAAACTAAACATCTACATAAGGCTGGTAAAGCCACAATACTGATATAAAAATGTATAAGACTCGTCTACAAGCCTCTAGGAATAACTGAATTGTATCATGGCCGGGACATGGCCTCGACCTACCCATCAAATATGCATATATAAAATGGACCCCACCGTAGACCTGGTAACTCCTAGGAAGTGGAGCTTACCAACCAAGCTGATGTTTGACTTTGTCTTCTTGGAAGGTCTATCCAACTGTCTATTAGGACCTGCATGCATGAAATGCAGCACCCCAGCTATAGGGACGTCAATACGAAATTATGTACCGAGTATGTAGGGAAACATGATAACTGAAATCTGAAACTAAAATAATAATATAATAACTGAAAGTACATGGGAGTAAAATATAATTTGAAAATATGCTTATATGCTGATACTAACTCATCTCTCTCAATATAGTAAGTAAAATAGATGTCTGACCCTATAAGGCTCGGTATGTGTAACTGCTCTACCGTCGTATGCTCGCTCATAGGCGCTCGGCCATACTACGCTCTGTATCTCGGCCATTCTGGGATCGGTAATAGGTTCTTGGCCACAGTAGGCTCGGTATATAACTTACCATCTTATCAGAGGTTGCCTAATAGGGGCCTGCCTACCGATTATAGCTCGATAGTTGTGAAAATACTATAATACTGTATATATATATATACTCTTTGCTCTCTTGGCTGAAAGAAGACAATACTAAACTACATATGAAGTCCAGATAAGGGAGAATGCTGTAACTTATGAGACTAGGATAATGTACATAAGTTCAGTAATACAAACTTCTCTTTATGCCTTGTTATCAAACTCATGTAGTTACGAGATCATGCCAAAATGAAAAAAGGTTTAAACTTAACATACCTTATCATAATCTTTTCAATCACCAAGTTGAACTCTCCTCTTCGCATCTTAATCTACAGTAACAATAATAATACTATCATTAAGTTACGAAAGGTACAACTATCGCATAACGAACGACAAGCTTATTTTTTATTAAAACGGGCAGCATCTCCCCTATAATCCTTACTTCCTCCAAATTCAATATAATACCAACAAAACAAGAACACAATAATATCAACATGTATACATTATTTTCCAACCTTATATACACCACAAAATACTACAAAACAGCTCAACACACCCCAATCTCTTCATACACAAAATGATCACCATAGTAGTGTCAAATAACCCGAAACTATTACGAGGAAAAAATAGACCACCACCCTGAATTTATATGGTGTTTATCCACACCCTTAATCCTCCAAAACTCCATAAAACATTTGTAAAACACGCAATCCAACAATAACACAAAACAGTCCGCTATAAGTGAATGACTCGAACTCACGGCTTCCTATCACCCTCCAGTGAGTTTTTACAATTATAGAACGATTTTCGATACATATTCAGCAGAAAAAATGGATGAAAGAGAGCAGTAAACTTACCTTATTTGTTTAATAACTCATCTCCTATATTGGTTCTTCAAACTCAAGGTTTTTCCTCCAATTAGAATTTGAAAAGGAGAGAAATTCAATTAGGGTTTGTGTGCAATTTTTGGGAGGATGTTTGTAGGGGTTTAGGTCTTGTTATTGTGCCCTCTTATCAGTGTATTATATGAACAAAATAGTCCTTTAAAAGTTCTCTTTGGATGGCCCGAACTGGCCCATTTTCGGACTCTCATTTAAGCAAGTAGATGACACACCTACTTGTCACCTAGCAGCTTGCGTAGTCTCACAAAAACACATATATCTCTCTCTACTCCAATGTCACATTGACAAACAGCTTAATGCACTAGAAAATAGACTCATAGATATTCAATTTGATGGGTGAAACAGCCCGTAACTCTAAGTATATTGGGAGAAAAGCGCAGTTACATTTGACCTAAAGTTCAGTAAAACTTATGAATGTAACTTGTGATGATCTTTTCCAACTTTTGTTCGACAACTCGCTTGACTTCAAAATATAACGAACGAATATCATAAGAAAAAAATAACTCTAACCTCCTTATCATTTTGAGCACCCTAGTCTCCCCCCAAAAGTACATGTTATAACATTCACAACTTGTCGACTTTCAGCGGAACTTATTTTCTTCAATTCCTTAGCTTCTGAACCTTCCAACCCTCTTTGTGCTTTTTGTTCATGATTCTCAATATTTGTAACCTCCATGGTAAAATTATTAACTTACTTTGTAATCTTTTCAAAGATGATGTCATTTCTAAGCTTACATCAATTAGCTTACGACGTACTCTTACGTATGAAAATATGGGGTGTAATAGAGTAGAGTGAAATTGCATAATTCACTAAGGAAAAGATGCACATGAACAAGAAGAAATGGAAGATTCCAAGTTTTAGAGCTAATCTTACTCATATAACGCAATAAGGATCCATACAATCCAATATCGCATAAAAGAAATAAGTATGAAACGAGTAAATGCATGAAACGAGTAAGGCAAGTAACATGTAAAATAATGTTAGAGGTATATAACAAGTAAAAAACATGTAGCAAGTAAAAGCATGAAGAAGGTAAAGGCATGAAATAAGCAAAGGCATTTAGCAAATAATAGTATAAAATAATTAAAGATGTGAATAAACTAGTCTGGCCTATGAAAACGCATATGTACCCGTCACCTTGCATAGACGCAGTTCCCAACACATACAACATATAACAATTAGATCAATCATACCTAATTTCCTCAAATCAAGGTTAATCACGATACTTAACTTTTTCCACCAAATTAACAATATAATACCACTTTTCCTTTATCCCAATCCTCTAAACAACTCGAATCTAGTCAAATAGTGTTCAATTTAGTCAAAACAAGCTTTAGAAACTATACATATATCATAAATGTTCGATCTTTATCATATTTGAAAAAAGTCAACAAAAAGTTAACCCAACATATGGCCTAAATCCAAAACTAAGACCAAATCCCAGTTAGCCATTCATCCCTTAGTCCAAATATGTGATTTGGTTCAAGATTTGACCTCAATTCGAGGTCTAAATCTCAAAAATACAAAAATCCTAAGTTCCACCCAAAAGACCCATTTCTACTCTATGGAATCATAGATTTAATGATAAAAATCTATGAAACGTTATGGAAATTAACCAAAAATAGGTTAAAGTTACTAACCTATGAAGTTGGGATGAAAATCTCTTCAAAAGGTTGCCTCTACACGAAGTCTAGATATGAAAATGGGAGAAAATGAGCTAAGACTCGAACCCTTACTCCTTTTTCTAGCTATAGATATTGCAGGTGCACCATAAATACCATAGAAGCGACATCGCAGAAGTGACAAAATGATCTGTAAAGTGGATCGACATCGATGCAAATGTCGTAGAAGCGGCCTTCGGATCTATGGCCCAATCATCACAAATGCGACCTTCCCCCTTAGCCGAGCTCTTCCCAGATGCAAGCAAATATCAGCAAATGCAATGCCACACCTACACCCAGTTCTCTATAGAGGTAAAAATGCTTGAGCTCCTCAAGTTTCGTATATTCGAGCCAAAACTCTACCGAAGCGAGCTCGCACATGCGCACGTGAACATCACTGATGCAATATCTGCAGCACCATCAATGTCAAATCTAAATAATCAATTTGAAACCAATTCGAAACTCACCCGAGCCACTCAGGTCCCAATTTAATCATTTATACTAACATCATATGGACTTGCTCACAAGATCAAAACATCAAAATAACATCTAAAATTCAAGAATCAAGCATCAAATTCAAAGATTTCAAAGTTCATAACTTCAGATTCTCAACATTGCACACCAAGTTTGCCAAAACAACCTCGGGTCACACGGGAACAAACATGCATACAAGTCAAAAATCATCATATGAACCTAGCGGAATCATCAAAACACCGATCCGAAGTCATTTACCAACAACGTTGACCATAGTCCACTCTAACTCTTTTCAATCTCAAAATTGATTTTGCTTTTGAAAAATCACACTTAAAGTTTCCGGAAAACAAAATAGACCATGCAAGCAAGTCATAAATAATCAAATAACGTTATGTAAGATCTCAAATCATTAAATAGGAAGCTACAACTCAAAATGACCTATCAGGTCGTTACGACACGTATCTTATACATACTTATATATGAATATACAAGAGATACACAATAGATACCTATGAGATACACATCTGATACATTGGATATACATATCTGATACATGGAAGATACACATAGGGATACACAAAAATGTACAGAAATGTTGTATGAGTACATAACCATGGTACTCAGTAAGTATCAAGTCTAGCCTCGAAGAAGTAGTGGCGAGAGGTAGACATCGGCACTCACCACCCATCCAATAATCAAGTAAAGCATATATAAATAAAAAAAAAGCATGCCATCATTAAATGAATATGACATCTTAAAGAAACACATGTTGTACAGAATTTAGGCATGCTTAATAGATAAAGGGAGCAATTAAGATATCAACACCTCGATCCTCACACCAAAACATGATCCATGTCAACAAAAAATATATCAAATCACTGCATGAGTCAAAGATAGGTACTTATGCATGCTCAAGATCCAATATCAAAGCATGTAAAAGCCAATGCATGACTCAGTTTCCAATGCATGACCTTGATCCAATATCAACACTTACATGACAAATTCATGTTCCTGACACATGCCAAGTGTCTAAAAAGCACCAAAAGGATCACAGTTGCCTACATTCACAAGGCTCAATGTAACATGGGTAATCACATGACTTTGGAGTGTCATGATCCAAATCCCTCCACCGGGGTAGTGATGGCACCTAGTTTCTAAAACTAGGTAAGCAGATCACTTAACATTATTTAAATTAATAAAGCATGGTATAATAAAAAAAGAGTTTCAACAAAAATGCAAAGATAAAAGTAATACAAGCCAAAGTGGCAATATTCAACATCATTCCCCATAACTAGGCAGTACAAAGTCACGAGCTCTATTTGAATACATAGGAATATCTCAAACATACTATACTGTTTGTATAATAAAATGAAAGTATAAATAAAAGGAAAGGACTGCGAAAATCAATACAGCTACCTCAAACCCTTACGATCTATGAAGCTCTCACTGCCTAGATCCGCAACCTCCAACACCTGGATCTGCACAAACATGTGGAGAAGTGTAGTATTAGTACACCACGTTCGGCACCCAGTAAGTATATAGACTAACCTCAGTGAAGTAGAGACAAGGTTCAAGTCATGTGATACTTACTAGTGAAACATAACATGCACAATAAATCAAAAGACTACCAACATAAAGGATAACAGAAATAACAACAACAATATCAACGGAAAAAGTGAGAACAGTCAAAAACAAGAAAACAACTCAGCTTTAACAACAAATCATTAATATAGGAATACACACTAATGATACCTCACACGCACATTGTCAACCTCAATCGCACGGCAAAGACCTCGTTCCACAATACAAATCACACTCGCACGACAAAGACTTCGTGCCAACATCTCTCACACTCACATGTCAAAGATCTCGTGCCAATATCAAACACACTCACATGAAAGAAAACTCATGCCCGCACGACCAAGACCTCGTGCCCATATCAACCACACTCGCATGGAAGAAATCTCGTGATCACATAAAAAACACCTCATGCCAATACATAAACAATCCGCTCAACATGTCCATATGTGCCACAAATCACAAACAATGGCAAAGCTTTTATCACGGGTAGAGTTCATATCTTATAAACAAGTGCACAAGGACATGTAAAATAGTGAGGTACAGATGGGTATCTAACAAATAAAGCATTACTACGGCTAAAAACAAGTGTAGTGATTATGTTCACATAGACACAATGTAATTAAGCATGGTTCATATGTAATACATCCTCAAATTAAGGCATATTAATAGCCTAAGGCCTATTCCGGCCGCAAACCACACATAGCACCCATGTACACGCTCTTCACCTCGTGTACATGTCGCATTCCACATAACACAAATAAACAATTACGACCAAATCCTAAGGGGTATTCCCCCATAAAAGGTTACGACCAAATCCTAAAGGGTATTCCCCCATATAAGATTAGGCAAGGAGACTTACCTCAAACGAGTCAAATCAATACTCTAAGAAGTCCTTCCCTCGTGAATCAACCCCCGAACGGCTCAAATCTAGCCAAAATAACTTAATAATATCAATAGAATCCATAGAAACAACCCCAAACAATAAAACAAAGATCTTGGTTCAATTATGTAAAGTCAACCCAAAAAGTCAACCTGAGCCGGCACCTCGAAACCCGATCAAAGTCACAAATTCTGAACACCTATTTCGATGCGAGTCCAAATATATGTGTTTCATCCAATTTCAACCTCAATTCGACCATTAAATCAAAATTTTCACTCTCCAAAATTATAGTAAAAAAAATCCCTAAATCCCACCTTAAATTTACATAAATTAGTTGTACTAATCTATTGGTAATTAATGTCTAACACCAAAATCAAGTAAGGATTACTTACCCCTTCAATTGTGATGAAAAACCCTCCAAAAAATCGTTTTCAACCGAGCTCCACAACTCTAGAAATCAGAAATAACCAAAACCCTACGAAATATAAACCTGTCCAGCATTTCCGCATTTCCAGACACTTAACCACATATGCGTTCAAAATCTCGCATCTGCGAGTCCATAACTATCCAACCAATAGCTTTTGCAGACACCAAGCCGCACCTGTGGCTCTACTTCTTCGGTCAACCTTTGCATATGTGGACTCGCCTACTCCAGCCATGCACCGTATCTGCGGCCACGTTGGCGCTTCTACGGTCTCGCATCTGCGGCCAGACCCTCATAGGTGCAAAAATACTACAATAGGTATGCCCAAACATATGAAAATGATCCACAACCATCCGAAACACACTCGAGCCCCCGTCCAAACACACCAACCAATCCCTAAACATAACAAGAACTTACCCTAGTATCTCACCCAAGATAATATCAAAACCATGAATCACACCTCAATTCAAGCCTAAAGAACTAATACGAATTTCCAAATTCAAAACTTATGCCGAACATGCCTGAACAACTCGAAATGACCTGGAATTTTGAATAGAAGTGACCTATTCCAACACCCGGAACCACAATCTGAACCTGCTACCATCCAAGCCAACTCTCAATCAAATCTATTAGACTTCCAAACCTTCAACTTATCAACTTTCGCCAAATAGAACCAAGTCGACCTAGGAACCTCCAAATCCAAACGCGGACATACACCTAAGTCCAAAATCACCATACGAAGCTATTTGAATCATCAAACACCATTTTGGAGTCGTCTACACAAAATCCAAACTCCGGTCATCTCTTAGAACTCAAGCATCCAACCTTGGGGTGTCCCAATTCAATTGAAAACTTCCTCGAAACCAAACCAATCACCTCGGCAAGCCACGTAATCAAAAATACACATATGTAAAACATCAAATATGGGAAACGAGTCTAAAATACTCAATATAACCGGATGGGTCGTTACATTCTTCCCCTCTTAAGTAAACGTTTATTCTTGAAAGAGTCTAGAATCATACCCGGGTCTCAAAAAGGTGAGGGTATCTGCTCCACATCTCCTGCTCGGTCTCCCAAGTATCCTTCTCGACTGGGCTGACCTCTCAATGAACCTTCACTGATTCTATATTCTTCGATCTCAACTTTTGAACCTGCTGGTCCAAAATGGCCACTGGCTCCACATCATAAGTCAAATCCTCATCCAACTGCAGCATGTTGAAGTCCAATACATGTAACGGATCCCCATAATACTTTCAGAGTATGTAAACATGAAACACTTGGTGAACTCCAGATAAATTAGGTGGAAAGGCAAGTTTGTAGGACACTTCTCCCACTCTCTCAGGCACCTCTAAAAGGACAATATAATGTGGGCTCAACTTGCCTTCTTCTCGAACCTCATCACACCCTTCATGGGCAAAACTCTGAGTAGAACCTTCTCACCCACTATATATGCAACATCACGAGACTTCCTGTCAGCATGACTCTTCTTCCTAGATTTTGCTTTACGAAGCCGCTCCTGAATCAACTTCACCTTCTCCAAAGCATTACAGTCCAAATCAGCTCCCAACAACCTAGACTCCCAGTCTTAAACAAACCAACCGGACAACAACACCGTCTCCCATTTAAGGCCTCATGAGGATCCATCTGAATGCTCGAATGGTAGTTGTTGTAGGAAAAATCTACTAATGGAAGAAATTAATCCCATAAGCCCCCAAAATCAATAGCACAAGATCGTAACATTTCCTCCAATATCTGAATAGTGCACTCAGACTACTCGTCTGTCTGGGGATGAAATGTTGTTCTTGGCTCGACCTGTGTGCCCAACTCTCTGCATTTCCCTCCAAAAATGCAATGCAAATTGCATGCCTCGATCCAAGATAATAGACACGGGCACACCATGAATATAGACAATCTCTCAAAGATAAATTCGAGCCAGCTGCTCTGAACAGTAGGTAGTCATGAATCAAATAAGGTGTGCAGACTTTGTTAGTCTGTACATAATGACCCACACTACATCAAATCTCCTCAAGGTACGTGGAAGTCCAACTACAAAATCCATAGTGATGCGCTCCGCTTTTCATTTCGGAATATCAAGCCTCTAAAACAAATCACCTGATCTCTGACGCTCATACTTCACCTATTGATAGTTCAAATACCAAGAAACATACTAAAAAATATCCTTCTTCATCCTCCGCCACCAATAGTGCTGCCTCAAATGACGGTACATCTGGCACTCGGGTGAATGGAATACCGCGAACTATGGACCTCCTCAAGAATCAACTCTTGCAACCCATCCACATTTGGAACATAGATCCGGCTTTGAAGCGGAAATACCCCATCATCTCCAATAGTCACCTCCCTAGCATCACCGTGCTGCACTGTGTCCCTTAGGACAAACAAGTAGGGATCATCATACTAATACACCTTGATGTGCTCAAACAAGGAAGAACGCGATACAACACAAGCAAGAACCCTACTAGGCTCCGAAATATCCAACCTTGAAAACCGATTGGCCAAAGCCTGAACATCCAATACTAATGGTCTCTCCCCAGCTGGAATATAAGCAAGACTCCGCATGCTCTCAGCCTTCCTACTCAAAGCGTCGGCCACCATATTGGCCTTTCCCGGATGATAAAGAATGGTAATATCGTAGTCCTTTAGTAGATCTAACGACATTCATTTACTCAAGTTCAGATCCTTTTGCTTGAACAAGTGTTGGAGACTCTTGTGATCCGTGAATACCTCACAAGACACACCGCTGAGATAATTCCTCAAAATCATGAGTGCTTGAACAAGGGATGCTAACTCCAAATCATGTACTGGGTAGTTCTTCTCATGGGACTTCAACTAATGCGAAACATAAGCAATCACTCTACCCTCCTACATCAAAACCCATCCAATGCCGATCCATGAAACATCACAATAAACTGTATAAGATCCTGATCTTGAAGGCAAAACCTGAAGTGGAGTTGTAGTCGAGTATTCTTGAGCTTCTAAAATATCTCCTCACACTTATCAGACCACCTAAATAAGGCACCCTTCCGCGTCAATCTAGTCAATCTAGATGAAAACCCCTCCACAAAACAATGATAATACCTAGCCAACCCGAGGAAACTCAAGATCTATGTAGTAGCAGATAGTTTGGGCCAACTCTGAATTGTCTCAATCTTCTTTAGATTCACTGTAATCCCCTCACTGGACACCACGTGGCGCAAGAATGTCACTGAGTCTAACCATAACTCACACTTGGAGAATTTAGCATATAGCATCTTCTCCCTCAAAGTCTGGAGCACAATCCTCAAGTGCTGCTCATGCTCCTCTCGACTGCAAGAATACACCAATATATCACCAATGAAAACTATGATGAACAAATCAAGATAGGGATGAAATACGCTGTTTATCAAGTGCATAAAAGCTTATGGGGCATTGGTTAGCCCAAAAGACATCACCAAGAACTCATAATTCCCATAATGGGTCCTGAAGGACATCTTAGGAATATCCGAAACCCTGATATCAACTGATGGTACCCTAATCTCAAGTCAATCTTCGAGAATGCCCTAACACCCTGAAGCTGATCGAATAAATCATCAATACACGTTAGTGGGTACTTGTTCTTAATAGTAACCTTATTCAACTGCCTGTTATCAATGCACACCTCATAGAACCTTCTTTATTCTTCACAAATAGCACCGGTGCACCTCCGGGTGACACTCTAGGCCTGATGAAACCCTTATCAAGAAATTCCTATAACTGCTCGTTCAACTCCTTCAACTCTACTAGTGCCATGTGATATGGTAAAATAGAGATGGGCTGAGTGTCTGACACCAAATCAATACCAAAATCAATATCCCTTTTGGGTGGAATGCCCGGTAGGTCTGCTAGAATCACATCTAAAAACTCACTCACTATTAGAACTTACCCAACAGTAGGAGTATCTGCACCAACATCCCTCACAAAAGTCTAAGTACGCCAAACACCCCTTCTTAACCATTCATCAATCCTTCAGAAAAGATACCACCCTACTAGGAACATGATCCAAGAAACCTCTCCACTCCAACCTCGGCAACCCCGACATAGCCAATGTCACGGTCTTAACGTAATAATCAATAATAGCATGATATGGTGACAACTAATCCATGCCCAAAATCATATCAAAATCAACCATATTAAGTAACAGAAGGTCAACCCTCGTCTCGTAGCTCCCAATAGTGACCAAACAAGAGCAATAGACATGGTCCACCATAATATAATCCCTAACGGGTGTAGACACATAAACAATCTCTAATAAGGGGCATAGTCTCATCACACTTAAAATAACTCCTCTGTAGGGGTGCCTGCTGGTACTGACTCTGCACCAGACGACGGGAATAACTACTGTGGAAACCCTGTGCAGAAGGTGCACTGAAAGATGGTTGTCCGATATGAGTACACTAGGGCTCCTTGGCTAGATGGAGCACTATGAGTAACCTGAAGTGCAGACTAAACTGGATGACTACAAAGACTCTGCCATGAAGGATTGGAGCCAAGGAGTGGGAACCACTAAATCCTCCAGAACCACGAGGCTTCTTAGCCTCCCTATCTCCACTCTCCAGTTTGTGAATATGCTCCAATCTCCAAAACCTGGTGGAATGGAGTCTCAGTCTCTAAAATGTTCCATTCCAAATCTTAGGCGATAGGTGAGTCCCTTAAAAAATCTACAAACTCTCTCTCTAATTATGGAATCCAATGCAGGTGCACAATGAGATAACTCTGCAAACATCATAGCATAACTGGACATAATCATACCCCCTTGAGTAACTTCTCGAACTCGGTACGCAATTCATACCAATGGGTCTATGTAATAAACTCTCCCAAGAAAAGATTAGAGAACTAGGACCAAGTAAGTGGTGATGCTCCAGCTAGCCCGCTCGCATAATAAGCCTACTACCAGCGATATGTCGATCGCGTTAGCTAAAAAGAAGTATGGTCGACCCCGCTCGACTACACCTCACCCATAATATGTAGAATGTGGTGACACTGATCCAAAAATCCTGTGTATACTTAGAGGATCCTCCACTGAACTGGGGAGGATGGAACTTCCAAAACCTCTCCAAACTCGTGTGCCCCTTAGCCGACAAAATTAGCCCCGCCTCCGACTGAACTGCAACCATTTATATACTGGCAATACACTCGATGTTTGATAAGCATGAGCTGACGGCTCAGGTGTCACACCCCAAACCTGAAAAGGAATGGCCGGCACCCGGTGCCATACTCGGCCCGAGCGTATCATTCTGTAACTATGAACTCTTGAGGGGTAACCCTAAACTTAGGCTGGTGAGGCCATATTATGAATTATCTGAAAATAACGTCTCTCTCATCTGAGGGGTAAATATAACCAAAAGTTGATATATATAACTGTGCAGGCCGATGAAGCCGCCATGAATATCTACTGATATACAAAATATACAGGACACGTTTACAAGCCTCTAGAGATGACTGTATCATGGTCGAGACAAAGCCTCGACCTACCCAAAAAACCTGTATATATAAATGGGCTTAAAGGTATAGACCTGGTAACTTCGAGGAGCTGGAGCTTACCAACCAAGCTAATGTTTGACTCTGAATGTATATCCAGCTGTCTATCAGGACCTGCAGGTATGAAATGCAGCATCCCCGACAAAAGGTACGTCAGTACGAAATAATGTACCGTGTATGTAAGACAATAGAATAAATGAAAGCTGAGACTGAACTGATAATATAATAACTGAAAGTAAGTAGGAGTCAAAGATAAACAGAAGATATGCTGACCTGCTGATACTGGCTCGACGCTCAGCCACAGTAGGCTCGGTATATAACCTACCATCTGACCTGAGGTTGCCTAATAGGGGCCTACTCATCGATTATAACTCGATGGTGGTAATAATATTGTAATACTATTTAAGTATAGAACTGCTCTCTTGGATGAAAGAAGACAAAACTAAACTGACTATAAAGTCCCGATAAGGGAGAATACTGTAACTTTTGAGACTAAGATCGTGTACATAAGTTCAGGAATACGAACTTCTCTTTATGTCTCGTTATCAAACGCATGTAGTTATAATCATTCCAAAATGAAGGAAAGGTTTAAGACTTAATATACCTTAACCTCGTTGAGTCCTTAATAGCTTCCAAGAAACACTTCAAACAACGTAACTCAGTCTACCATAGCATAAAGATATTCAAAATCAGTGCTGAGTAAAGGCTAAGTCCGTAACTTAAGCTAGTGGCTCATTTATGTAAATTTGGGTAGCATATTTCCTGTAAAAAGGGCCTTCTCCAATACCATATACCAACATCCCAACAACACCAATCAATCTACATAACAACCAGTGCACAAACGTCACACACAAAACTGCTATTTAACATGACGAGCAGCAAGCTTGGATTGGAACCAAATCCCAACACTTTTTCCTATGTCTCCCACACTTACAAACCATCAATAGGTCCAGAATATAAACATATATATTGACATGACATTCTAACCCTATATCCATCATAAAAGTAGCATTAAACGGCCCCACAAGATAAAACAATGACATGAATAACTTCTAGGTATTGTGTGGTTGCTTCTTCTCCTATTTACAACATCATCAACATACAAAATACATTGACAAGAATAAAAATAGAAAATTATAACCAAGATATTCCCCACTATTTCCAGCCATATGAAGTCATATACAACAACTCCAATATAGTCCAATAAGAGACAACAATTTCTAATACAACTTCAAGTTCTATCTTGTAATTCTTCGTCAAAATAATTTAACCAACACATAGATAAGATTAATTCCAAGCTCGTGGAAAAGGATACGGAAAGAAGCCTCCTAAAAAGAGTAACATTCAGCAGGCAAATATAGAGGCCAGCGTGTCTTATGCTATTGATATTGTGCGTCAAGAGATGCAAGCCAGGATGGATAGGAAGTTGCAAGAAGAAAGTGAACAAATGCTTGCTGAGTTGCGAAGAAATATGAAAATTGAGTTGGAAAGGAAGTTGGCAGAGGAGCGTCAACACGCAAATGCAGAAGTAGACAAAAAGATATCTCTAGAAGTGGACAAGAAGATGGAGAAACAATTTGCTAGTTTCTTGATCAGAATGCAACAACAACAGGTACGTGGTTGTTTACTTGCCTCCTTGAACTCTCTAGTTGTTGTATCAGCAATTCCTTTGCTTTAGGCCCTTTGCTGAAGTTAATCTTCTTGCTTCTACGTTTCAAGGATATAACGTAACCACAGTTGTAATATGGTAGGGCTATCTTTTCACTGCTCTATTTCGTGTACATATATATGTAATTATTGCACGACATTTTGTGGTTTACCTTGATGCTTATTTTCAGTTATAAGGATTGTTCTGAATTTTAGCTAATCATGCTGATTCCAGTTGCTCTCATCTTTGCTCCAGTCTAAGTATAGAACAGAGCCTGTTTTTCTTTCTTTTGTTGAATCTATGAGTGTTGAAGTTGAGTCTGATATAATGTCAATTAGGATATGAAATTCATGTTGTTAAAGTCAGTTTGTGCTGTATCATTGCTTGAGTTACTCATGTGTTTGTTAAATAGTGGCATTCTGCTAATAAAGGCTGGATTGGGTTATGGATGTAGCCTCCAATTGGCTAGATTTGTCCTTTCAGAGCTATATGGAATTACAGGAGTTTTTGCGGTACAAAATCGGCTGTGTTGTCACTAATTTCAGAACTAATTAATGTACTTTGCAATCACATTATGGATTTTTTTATATACAATCAAAATGTTTGTTTTTGGCCTGTTTACCCAGTGATATTTTTCTAAACCAAACTCCGCCCCTGAATCTAGTTGAAGCTCAAATTGATTGTCAAAGGGCTAAATGCATGTTGAACTTAGACTTGAGACATGCTATTTACTGTACAATTTGTTATGCAGAGAAATGAATAAGGACAGAATGATTATGTCCCCTTGCAACTTGTATTTGTCTTCAATTTTCGCATCATGTTTTTGAGCATGGGTTGGTAATTTATAAGACGATAATAGTATGAAAAGGTGAAGGAACTACTATATATCTTTATGGAGCAAACTCAATTTAATGTTACTGTGGTAGATGTTGTTTGAAATAAACTTTTTATGTGAACTTCTATTGAGTCAATGAACCCGTAGGTAATTAGGTAGCATGATTACTTAATAGTCTGTAACATGGTACAAACTAGTGGTATTCATCATAATTGTTGAATACAAGCCATTGCTTTATCCACTGCAACATGTTGTAGGACCTCAAGATAATACATTGCAGAATGTCAGCTCTTGGGGTTAATTTCACGAGGCATTCACATGTTCACCTGTTCATGCTTTATTATGTGTTATTCAGCTCTTTTATATTGTGTTAGGACGGTTGGCTTAAGTTCGGAGTGATTGTGGAGAGAAATAAAACACTTAGTCTCTTAAGATGGCTTTATAGTTAGAAAAAGTCAACCGGAGGTTGACTTATAGGTAAATGACCTCGGAATGTGGTTGTTATGGCTCGGATAGCTTCAATAGGTGATTTGAGACTTAGGAGTGTGTTCGTAATATTTTTCGGAGGTCCAGAGTAGAATTAGGCTTGAATTGGCGAAATTGAGTTTTTGGCGCTTTCCGGTCGGCAATGGAAAATTAGCTATCGGGGTCGGAATGGAATTCCGAAAGTTGGAGCAAGTCTGTAGTGTCATTTGCGACTTGTGTGAAAAATTTGAGGTCAATCGGACGTGATTTGATAGGTTTCGACATCAAATGTAGAAGTTTGAAGTTCTGAAGTTTACTAGGCTTGAATTGAGGTGCAATTCATGATTTCGATGTGGTTTGAGGTGATTTGAGGCTTCAAGCAGGTCTGTATTATGTTATGGGACTAGTTTGTGTGATTGGACGGGGCCCCAGGGACCTCGGGTGTGTTTCGGAGTGGTTTCAGATCATTTCGGGCTATTTTACAATAGCTGATGCTGGTGTCTGGTGTTGTTCTTCGCGTTTGCGAGGATCCTCTCGCGTTCGCGGAGAAGGATTTAGCTTCAGGGACTTTGTTCTTCGCGTTCGCGAAGAGATCCTAGCGTTCGCGAAGAAGAAAGAAATCTCTGTTACGCATGTCTGACTTTGGAGGCTTATATGTCACAATGTATAAGGAATTTGAAGATGATCCAAAGACTAAAGTTATAGAATTTTGTCTCTAGTTTGTATAAAAGTAAACCATTTAGCATTTGGATTTGTGTACAAAGATTTATGGCTGGTACACTACAGACTATTTGGGAAGATGAAGAAGAAATTTGGGTTGCACAGGGCTGACTCTGACAGATTATATCTCCAAATCTGTAAGGAACTGGAAAGTTGCTAAAACATAAATATTGTAGATCTTGGTGTCTAGTTTCCCAAACATTAAACAATTTTTCATTTTGATTTAGGTACTAAAAGTTATAGCCATTGTACTACAGGCTATCTGAGAAGAGTTTGGAAATGGTTTTTGAGAGTTTTTGTTCATCGCAAACGAGATGGGTGGGCCGCGAACGCGAAGAAGGAATACCTGGGCAGAATGTAAAGTTCAAAAATGAGGGTTTTGAGTTCATATGACAAAATTTAATTGGGAGCTCGGTAGAAGGCGATTTTTGGAGAGATTCTTGCGTGGGCGTTTGGGGTAATTGATTCTTACCTAGTTTTGGTTAATTCTCATGATTATGCCTTTAATTTAATCATTTAATTTTTTATTTGAGGGGGAAATTGGGTGAAAAGTTGAAGAATGTTTGGGAAATTCTTTTGGGGATTCGAATAGGTATTTGAGGTCGGATTTCGTTGAATTTGATATGGGAAGACTCGTGAGTGAATAAGGATTCTAGTTTTGTAATTTTTATCGAATTTTGAGATGTGGACCCGGGGGTCGGGTTTGGCTGATTTCGGGATTTGTAATGTAATTTAACAATTTTGATGTGGGCTTCATTCCTTTAGCATACATTAATGATATAATACTGATTTTGTTAGATTCGGGCGATTTGTGGCCGAGTCGAGCAACAAGAGCTTTGCGGAGTAGAGTTTTGGCTTGATGAGGTAAGTAACTTTCAAATTTAGTTCCGAGGGTTCGAAACCTCGAACTATATGATATATGACTATAATTAAGGTGACGCACATGCCAAGTGACGGGCGTGCGCGCGTGCACCGAGTGATTTGTGGCCTGGCCCATCCATGGCACCGTTTAGTAGCTATTTCGGATTGATATCCGCACTTTTATTGATGTGGTTAATGTGAACATACTAGAAATCATACAAAGTCAAATGCTAGGGCTTCACGCCAAACATGCTGAGAGCCAAGTGGCCGTATATTGTTTTCTCCTTATGTACTTATTTGATTTTGTATACTCAGTCCTGTCATAGCATATAATTTCATGCCTCAGTCTCGGTAATTGTTGATTTTATATATTTATCATTGTTTCGGGCTAGTTCATGCATCTGTGAGACCATGTGAGTGAGACTGGAGAGTAATGACTGAGTAAGGTCGAGAGCCTGTTATTGAGACAGTTATGAGATCAGACTGCACACCGCATCGATACTCTGATCATGCCTTCGTTGGCTTGATATAGCGCTTGGGATAATAGGAGCCCCTCCGGAGTCTTTACACCCCCAGTGAGCGCATTGATGATATATGAGGGATGGATCGTCCCTGGACATGGATCTTGTCCGAGTGTTGTGTTCCGGAGATGGATCTTCTCCGTGGGGTTGGATCGGCCTTTTTCCTCAGTAGTGAGTGACTACGGTCACCGGTGTTTGTGTACTATCCGGGATAGATCTTCCCTGGGCCCGAGAGCCATGTACAGTACTGAGTGGACTTCGATTTGAGAATTGTGAGCACTAGGTGCATTTCCACACTGTTGATACATTGGCATGTAGAGTACTGAGATACACCTGGGTCACTTATCATATTAGTCATATTCTATTTTCATTATCTCGTAAAACTGTGAACATTCCTAAATTCAGTGTACTGTTTTCATTACAATTATTGAGGTTTAGTCCGCCATTACCTCTCAGCCCGTAGTTTGGGTTTGTTACTTCTGAGTTGGTGTACTCACGTTACCCCCTGCACCTTTTGTGCAGATCCAGGTACATTGGGACCAGGTAGCGGTTGTTGATTAGCTTTCACAGTTTCTTTTTGAGTTTTCGAGGTAGCAGCTGGCGATCGCAGCCTCGTTTTCTCCTTCTTTACCTTCCTATCGCCTTTTATTATTTCAGACAGTATTATGTCAACCTTGTATTTCGACATTTTGTTTATAGTAGCTCATGACTTGGTGACACTAGTTCTGGGATTCGTTTTTATTTATGTTTTAATAATGATAAACTTTTAAATGGATTTGTAATGATACTTTTGCTACTAAATTAATAATTTATTTGAAAACAACTTTAAACCAAAACAAAATGTGTGTCTTGCCTGATTCCACGACAAGCGCCATCACGGCCGGGTGTTTTGGGGTCGTGACAAGTTGGTATCAGAGCCTAGGTTACATAGGTCTCACAAGTCATAAGCAGGTTTAGTAGAGTCTTGCGGATCAATACGGAGACGTCTGTACTTATCTTCGAGAGGCTGCATAACCCTTAGGAAAAATCTCACATTCTTGAATTCTTGTCGTGCGAATCCATTAATTCAGCCTAAAGCGTAACTCTTTGAATTCTTTCCATGTACTCGGATGCGCACGTAAGCGCTCGGTATCAGTTGTGCATCAACGGCTTGTGATTTCCATGGGTGAGGTGCGAGATGTGATTTTAGCATGTTGATAATGGCCAGTCTGGAGGACTTGAGGCCGGGTTTTGTCTGTGGCTTGAGTGTTGAGATTTCGATTGTGTGATCACATGAATTTGGGAATTATATGTCCGTTTGTGTCCTTATTGGTGGGATTTTTGTGACTGGATGACTAGGTGGCGAGTGTGTTTCGATGGTTAGGTGTGTTCAGATTGTTTGATTGTGACAAAAGGATTGGCTGGAGATGTAGCAAGAACTATTGAGTGTTTGACTTCTGTCTTGAGTTGGCATATGGCCTCGAGTTGTGAGTGTATTGAAGGACCTCTCATGTTGTTTAGTTGTGGAGTGAAGTGGATCTTTCTGTTGTGTTATGAGTTCCTGGTGATGTCTTTTGGGCTGACCAATGCCCCAGTAGCGTTCGTGTATTTGATTAACAGTGTATTCCAGTCGTATTTATACTCCTTCATATTGTATTCATTGATGGAATCCTGGCGTACCCACGTAGCCAGGAGGAGCATACTCAGAATTTGAGGGTGGTGTTATAGAGATTTAGGGAGGAGAAGCTTAATGCAATGTTCTCCAAGTGTGAATTTTGGCTAAGTTCAGTAGCATTTTTGGGGCACGTGGTGTTCAGTGAGGATATTCAGGTGGTCAGACGAGTGTGGAGAGAGCTTCCAGAAGCTCAATGTTGCTTTGACCACAGCTCCAGTGTTAGTTCTGTCATTAGCTTCCGGTTCTTATACCGCGTATTGTGATGCCTCGAGTGTAGGTGTTAGTTGTGTTTAATTATAAGAGGGTAAAGTGATTGCGTAATAGCTATGATTTTTGGAAGGGTATAGAAAGATATCCGTTTGAGGCTAAACAGGCGGGGTTATCTCTCGCAGAATGTCCGGAGGTGGTGTGATCCTTATGTGGTTTTGTAGCAAGTTCTCTTTTTCTAGTAAATGATATATGATGTAATTTGAGTTTAGATCGCTTGTGGAAGTTGGCACGGCTATTACAATGGTGAATGCGAGATTGCATATGATTTGAGATATTAGATGGTTTGTTTTATATGAGCTTATAAAGGATTTAGCTGAATCTCACTTTGGTATTGTTGCGGTGATAGCATATGGGCATTATGAGTTATTGTTTGTCTTGATCTATGGCTTTGAGCCAAGTGGAGGAGTCTGCTAATGATAAGTTTGTTGCACGATTATGTGCTGCATTGCTTTCAGTTCGAGGTATACTGGTGAATCCGTTATAACTTGCAGAGGTGGAGTTTGAAAATGACTTGAGTAATGGAAATTTTTGGGTACAGGTTGTAATATACTATGGGTAATTAGGTTTCATTGAATGTTTGAGTTGTATTTGTAAATGGCGTAGTGTATGCGGAGTAGTAATTTGCTTGGTTGCTTAGGGGTGTGGGTTACCCCCTTAGGTGTTGGTATGTTAATGGGGTGCAGGTCGTTCGGCCTGTTGGATCAGTTTAATTGAGATGTGCATAGAGTAGATGTCTCTCGAGAATGGTTCTGATGGATTCAAGGTTATATGTAACAATTGGGAATCTTCAAGATGTGTATTTGGATAGAAAATGAGATTTACGTTGGAGGGTGTCAAGACTTGTGGCATTCCTACATTATCATGGATTCTACGTATCAATATCAGGAAAGTGAAGGTAATGGCTTTAGATTCACAGGAAGTCTCTTCAGGGTAAATAAACAGATATGTACCCAGTGAGTATCCCGTCTAATCTCGAAGAAGTAGTGACGATAGGTCGACTTGACACTCACTAAGGTCCAATAATATAAATGGGACAGAATATTTGAATGTGGTACTTTTGGGGATATTTGAGAGAGTATTCAACAGTTTACGAGCCTTAGACGGTACAATTTTATACTTGGATCTCGTGTGGTGAATCTGGGTTGAGAATTGCAGTATTATGGCAAGTAGAAGTATCAATTCGAAGGCAATTCAGAAGGAACTGGGATTAATAGGACATCTTGGTAGTAGGTTGAATCGGCATCGTAATGGGTAAGATCGGCTCCTGATATGCTTATGATATGGTGGATGTCTATACGTGATTGTGGAAATGCTCTTGAGTTTTGACGGCCTGCGTAGCTTGGTTGAGTTAGAGGGATTGCGTCATGGCGGGTTAGATTAGTAGCATGGGTTTCAGAGGGTTCTCGATTGTCTCTACCATAGTTGAGATGTATATTTCCTAACTGGTGCGTGGAGCATGTGGGGTATTGTAATTTTCTCCGAAATAAAGTCAAATGAAAAGTTCTTAGTTGATTGGGTACGTAGTTTCTTGTGACTCAGAAGGGGTTATGAAGTTCTCATATTTATCATAGGATGGCATGGGTATGCAGTATGTTGTGTAGAGATTGAGATTTGCATGTGTGAGGTCTCAGTTCAGTTATGGAAGGAAGGTCATAAATTCTTAGGAAACATGGAAAGTTCCAAATGACTAGGTAAATGGTATCACTAATTGGTGCGTCTTGATGAGGGTATACATTTCAGAAATGACAATTTGTTTGAGTTAAGGGTGCTTCATTTAGTGTGGCGGTACACTCCTTGTTGGTCGACTGCGGGTATGCAATTTGGCCTTATAACACACACAGATTGTAGGGGTATCCCTCGTGGTATGATCGTGTATTGGGGAAGTATTAGATATTCGGGCGACGGAATTGAGATCGGATATGGTGACTTGTGTGGTCTGAGGGTTTGGAGACAGGGAACTCTAATGATTAGATAATTTCATAGTTGTGGGATGTGGAGACATAACCTTGGGATAGCAAGATATTAGTGTGTGTTGTAATTCAGTCGTTGTTAGGCTTATTTGTATTCTGGAATGAGTTATGAGTTACTCTTCCATGCTACGAGGAGTTATGATCTGTTTGTAGTGTGTGTTGTAATTCAGTCGTTGTTAGGCTTATTTGTATTCTGGAATGAGTTATGAGTTACTCTTCCATGCTACGAGGAGTTATGATCTGTTTGTTATATGCACATATGGTGCGGATCTATTTGGGCTTTATAGAGGGATTTGAATAAGGTAAGTAATTGGGTATTGCAGGATTGAGACGTATTGGTTATGTTCTTTGGGGTTGTATGGCATGGTATCGTCCGATTTCCCCCAGTAATGGCAATGCACTTGGAGTACTTGATGTCGAATTGCGCATGGTTATTGATTTTGAACAAGGTGGCTTGAAGTGTTTTCATTTTGACCAGCGTTTGGATGGGATCACGCATTGTAGCGGAGTTATGTGGAGGTATGATCCTTGGTGTCAGATTCGTGTGTTATGATTTTACGATGTGTGCCAGGCTCTTAGCATGGTGTTGTGATGGTAACTTTTAATGGCAGGATAGTCCTCTCGTGTGAATCTTTTCTATGATTTGAGTTTGTGGGATGTTGCTATTGAGTGCACGAGTTGCACAGGTTATGGATTTGGATTGTATTGATGTGTCATTTCATCAGAGGGTTCGTGTCAGATGAGAAGAGGTCATTGAGCCTAGAATGAATACAACTAGAGTTGACTACAATATGGTTGGAAGGATGATATCAGAAGTTAGCTTAGAAATCTGCTATAGTTCCTGACGTAGAAAGGGGGAGCTCTATGACTGGCTGATCGGATGAATGGTTGGTAGTTTCTACGTGTTTCTTTCATCATCGGCAGTATATGAAAGTGTTAGAGCAAGGCATTGCTTGATAAGAGGTTATGTACCAGTATTGTGTTGTTTTGAGCAGCTATTGTGATTAGACGTTATCACTATGAGTGTTTGAGTCATGCCATATATTATGTGATTACATCTTGGGTTACGGATATGGTTTGATACAGCGTGTTCAGACTTATTCAGTTTATAGTTGTGGAATTTTGATCTTGTAAATTATTTCAGAAGTGGAAATTTGGTTCTAAGGTTTATGGGTCAGGTTGGATTTCGAAATTTCAACTGTGATGTGCTATTGGACCAATATGGGATAGGTTGATGTGGGATTACCCCCAGGTATGTGCATGGTAGGTTACACGGAAATTTTGGTGGTTTTTGGAACAACTCTGGGCATGTTCGAGGACGAACATATGTTTAAGTGAGGGAGAATGTAACCACCCAATCGGCCGTTCCGAGAGTTTAGCCCCGTTTCTCCTATTTCTGCTTTATTACGTGTTGTTTAGCTCTTTTATGTTGTGTTGGGATGATTGGCTCAGGTTCGGAGTCATTGTGGAGAAAAATGAGACACTTAGTCTCTTAAGATGGCTTTATAGTTAGAAAAAGTCAATCGGAAGTTGACTTGTAGGTAAATAACCTCGGAATGTGGATTTTATGGATCGGATAGCTTCATTAGGTGATTTGGGACTTAGAAGTGTGTTTGGAATATTTTTTGGAGGTCCGTAGTAGAATTAGGCTTGAATTGGTCCGTAGTAGAATTAGGCTTTACGACGAGCATGCATTTCCCAAATTGAAAAGATAATTTTTCAACTAAAAGGATATACAAAAGACAAGGTAATCAGTAAGAAAGATGATAACACATAGGAAGTCGTCTCTTCTGTTTATAGAGGGCAAAACAAACGTTTGAGTTTAATGAGAGGCAAGTGAGCAGATATGGTTTAGTTGGTCGTAATAAATGTGGGATTTTTTACAAACTATAAAAGTTTGGGGTAATATTTAAAAAAATTTAAAAATGTAACGGTCATGTTTTGGGCCAAAATCAGCAATTTTGGTGATTTTGAGATTTAGGATTTTGCCAAAATGTGGGCAAAATCTATGACAAAACATGTGTTTGCCAAATAAATCCCAAATATATTTTGGAAAAACTCATGGCCAAACGGGTCCTAAGTTACAAAATTTGAATTTCATGGCATTGTGTTGGTGTTTAGCTAGTTAGGTTTAAACTCAATATTGTCCTTAAGTTTTATTTGTATAAATTCAAACATTGGCTATTGTTTTGCATAAAAAAATGTTCAAATTACTTTGTAAATGTAGGTTATTTTTCAGTTATTACTTTGAAAAGTAGCTAGTCCATGCTGGTTTTTCTTCTTTACCCTCATTTCTTTGACGGAAAATTTCTTTTTCATTAGTGATTTTACATCGTGACTATTAGAAAATATAAAAAATATTTAGCCACACTATTAAGTGATTATCTAAAACAGTTATTGGACCAAACTTGTTTACCGGTCATAGCCTATATGTATAGATTTTTTTCTTCCCAAAACCATTTTATCAAAACCCACCACTCTTCTTGCTTCTTAATTAACGGTTGGTTACCATTCTTCTCTCATCTTCTATTTCTTCTTCTTCATTCTTCTTCACACGCTGCTTTTTTGTTTCTCCCGCTTCCCCCTTCAAGAAAAATAAACCTAGATTCTTCTCTCTTCTTCTATTGTTTGTTTCATTGTTAGATGTTTGGCTATAATTCTACATCTTTAGTGCATTATTACCTTATGTTTTATTATTTAATAATACATTGTGTGAAACTTGAGCTTAATTAAATTTTTTATGTGTAGGATCATTAAAATGTGAAAAGGAATGAAGTTTGCACAAAGGGATGTTGAAGACACACGAAAAGAGCACTAAAAGACGAAAAATGGAGCAATAAGTGTAATGCCCCCATATGTCGTTGATAAAGGGTGAAAAGTTCATGTTTTGAGTGTGTTTGTGTGTTATTTCTTATGTGAGTTTGCGGGAGTTCACATCGCTTTTGAAGTGAAAATATGCTCATTACGTGTTTCTTATGTGTAAGAATAAACTTGCGCGGAAAATGATCAAATGGGAGAAAAATTGGTGAAAAAAGAGTTGAAGAGAAAAGTTCCGGACATCGAAGCGAGGTACAATTCGCCAGATTGGGACCGTAGCAGAAGAAACCAGAAAAAATCTCGGACAACGAAGCGAGGTTCACTTACTAGACCGGGACTAGAGCATAAAATAACCAGCTTATCCTATCCGAAATAGGAGAAGGAACAAAATCCACCCCATACAAACCCTAGTCGCTATAAATACACCTTAAAACGTGATTTTGATGGGGAAGACACCACTTTGGAGTGAGAGAAGACTTTGGAGAGGCAAGAACACACTTAGAGCAAGGAGAAAGATTACACGTTTTTCCCTCTTTCTTCTTATATTTCCATTATTGGTTATGAATTCTAGTATTGTAGTTTCGCATACTATTATGAATAGTTAATTTCTTATCTAGAGTTTTGGTGAAACCTTTTGGAGGATGAATTCTTGTTACGTTTTTATATAATTGAGCCTTTGAATTTCTCTACTTGTTGAAATACGTGCTTATTTCAGTTGATTGAAGAGCTCTCAATTGATTGTGCGTATTTATTATGTATTGCTTGGAAGAGGGTATACATTTAGGTAGTTATTGAAAAATATCACTCCTAACGTATATGAGGAATCAGTACTAAGGGTTTAAAGGTAGGATTAGAAATAACAAAACATTGGTGCGATCTTAGTGAGCGGTGAATTAGTGTCAGCTAGCATAATTCGGAAGAATATGACTAGTAAATTGTGTTAGTTGCTCGGAAGAGAATTACGACACCCGAAGTACTCATGATCGGTAAAGAATATTCAGGCAAATTTATAGGAGATGTAGTGGGTAAGATTCCGAAAATTTGGAAAATCATAACTTTACGCCTCCTTAATCTTGTCTCCAACTCGTAGTCTCGTTAGTTGATAATTTTGTTGTTTTCTAGTAATTATTAGTTAATTAGTTAGAAATAAAAAATCACATTCTTTATAAATTAGAAATTGTTTGATCGTAGTGATATTAAACAGCTATAGCCAAGCCTTATTTCTATGTGGGATTCGATTCCGGACTTTTAGACCGGATTATATTTGTAGTGATCATTTTTTCCCTTTTAAGACTAGATTTGGGCATGATAAAACAATCAAATAATAAAAAAGAAGTTCAAACTTGAAATTTCGAAATATGTACACCTATAGCTACACCGTTAGTTCCTAGGCAACGGCGCCAAAATTTTGATCACGCCTAACTCTAGTCCTAAAAAGGGTACGTGATTGCTGCAAATATAACTTGGTCTAAAAGTCCGGAGTCTAAACCCATAGAGAACTAGTGCTTAGCTATAGTTGTTCATTATCACTACAAAGACAAGATCGAACAATTTGTAAGTTATAAAGAATGTGATTTTTTATTTCAAACTAGTTAACCAAATACTATAGAGTAGTAAAATTATCAACTAACGCGACTAAGAGTTGGAGACAAGATTGAGGAGGCCTAGAGTTATGATTTCCACAATTTTCGGAATCCTTCCGAGTACATCTCCTTTAAATTCACCTAAATATTTTCTACCGATCGTGAGTTCTTTGGGTGTCATAATTTTCTTCTGAGAAACTACCATAATTTACTAGACATATTCTTCCGAACTACGCTAGTTGGCACTAATTCACCGCTCACTAAGATCGCACCAAAATTTTATTGTTCCTAATCCCACCTTTAAACCCTTCGTATTGATTCCTCACATACGTTAGGAGTGAAGTTGTTCAACAACTACCTAGTATTTACCCTCAATTGAGAGATGTTCAATCAACTGAAATAAGCAAGTAGTTAAACAAGTAGAGAAATTGAAAGACTCAATTATATAAAAACGTAAAAGATTCATCCTCCAAAATGTTTCATCAAAACCCTACATAATAAATGAGATATTCATAATAGTATACAACACTATAATACTATAATTCATAACTAATAATGAAAATAGAGGAAGAAAGAGGGAAAAACGTGAAGTTGAATCCTTCTCCTTGCTCTAAGTGTGTTCTTGCCTCCACAAAGTCTTCTCTAACCCCAAAGTGGTGCCCCCCCCAATCCCCCTGCCTCAAAATAACGTTTTAGGGTGTATTTATAATGACTAGGGTTTGTATGGGGCGGATTTTCCTTCTCCTATTTTGGAGAGGATAAACTGGTTATTTTATGATCCGGTAAGTGAACCTCGCTTCGGTGTCAGGGATTTTTTTCTGGTTTCTTCTGCTCCAGTCCCAGTCTGCCGAAGTAACCTCGCTTCCTATCTGGGACTTTTCTCTTCAGTTCTTTTTTCTTCAATTTTTCTCCCATTTGATCCTTTTTCGCGCAAGCTTATTCCTACTCATAAAAAACACGTAATGAACATATTTTCACTTCAAAATAAATGTGATCTCCCGCAACTCACATACGAAATACCACACAAACACACTCAAAACATGCACTTTTCACCCTTTTTCAGTCATTTTATGTACTAGCTCCCCTTTTTATATTTCGAGATATTTTATAGCTCTATTTCATGATTTATGACTTGCATGCGTGGTTCGTGTCGATTTCCAAAAAGAATAAATGTGAATTAAGAAAATATAATTTTTGACTTTGAAAATTGCTAGAGTTGACTGTAGTCATCATTTTTGGTAAACAACCTCGGATAGGTTTTCTGACGATTCCAATAGGTTCAAATGAGGATTTTGGACTTGTATGCATGTTTGGTTGGGGTCCTAGATGACCCGAGGATGTATTGTCACTTTATGTGAAAAATTGGAAATATTGAGTTTAACTTTGAAAATCTTAAGTTTTAATGATCGATTCATGATTTTAGATGTTATTTTGATGATTTGAGTTTGCGAGTGAGTTTGTACGATGTTTTTACACTTGTGTGAATATTCATATTCGAGCCCGAGCGGCTTGGGTGAGTTTCAGAGAAGTTGTAGACTGATTAGGCATTACCGTGTGTTGTTGGTGTTGTTAATCTGCAAATTTCGTGTTTGCGAGGCTTTGCTTGCAAATGCAATGCTCACATTTGCGAAGATGGGTTGGGCTGGCACTTTACTTTTGCAAAGTATGTGTCGCATTTGCGAACTGGAAGTCTTCGTATTTGCGATAGTACAGTCGCACGACTCTGGAAAATGAGAGTTGTTTCGTATTTCCGATGATTTTTCCGCATTTGCGGAGGTCACAGTGACCATATTTTGATCAGTTTTTCATATTTACGATATTGGAGGCTCAGGGGCTAGTTTGCAACTGCAATCAGATGTTTGCATTTGCAGACATCGCAATTGTGAACAAGAGTTCGCAATTGCGATATACGCAATAAGGTAAAATGTGGAAATTTAGGGACATAGCTCATTTTACACTATTTTTGAAACCTAGACTCCATAGAGGTGATTTTTAGAGAGAAATTTATTCCTTACTTCATAGGTTAGTAACTTGTTTTCATTAATTTTCATTACTTTTTCATGAATTTCAATATCAAATCTAGCATTTTTTGAGTATAAATTGGGGGTTTTGGGTAGAACCTAACGATTTTGTAAATTGAGATTTAGATCTCAATGAATTTTGAAACAAATCACATATTCGGGCTCGGGGGTGAATGGGTACTCGAGATTTGGTCTAAATTTTGGATTTCAGCCGCATGGACACCGGTTAACTTTTTCAATTATGTTAAAGATCGAACCTTTTTTCGTATGAGGGTAGTTTCTAAAGCTTGTTTTGACTTGTTTGAACAATAATTGACTAAATTCAGGTGGGTTGGAGGCTTATTTTAGAGGAAAATCCTTGTTGTATTGTTGATCTTGTTTCATGAAGAGGTAAGTATCGCGGTTAACCTTGATTTGAGAAAATTAGGACTTGATTGGTCTATTTGTTACGTGATTTATGTATGTGAACGGTATGCAAGGTAACGGGTGTATATACGTTGTCATGGGTTCAAGCATGCGAGGTGTACTACGTTATTGCATGTCTTTAATTATACCATATCTTCAGCCATTCCATATTTTTACTTGTTATGTTCTTTTACTTAATACATGTTTACTTGTTATATACATGCCTTCACTTGTACATGTATTTAATTGCTGCATGCTTCAATTTATTTATGCCTTTATTTATTTTCCTCCTTTACTTATGATATGCTCTTACCTGTAAAAGATAGATGGTTTTACTATTTCATTCCTTTACTTGCCTTATTGCCTTTACCCGTTTTATGTTTCACTCTACTATATTGAGATCAGATTGCCTTATAGAACTATGCGTATTAGTTCTTTGTTTTTGTTATGTTGTGAGATTCATTGTATTTGGTTGTTAGTGATTTATTGAATTGGGTTGCACGCTGCAACAATACTATTATATATGTGGATAAGGTTGCATGCCACAACAATATTATTATATATATGTGGATTGGGTTGCACGCCACAAGAGTATTATTATATATGTGGATCAGGTTGTAAGTTGTAATAATATTATTATATATGTGGATCGGGTTGCACATTGCAACCATATTTTTATATATATGGATCTGGTTGCACGCTACAACAGTATTATCATATATGTGGATCGGGTTGCACGCCGCAATAGTATTGAATTGATATATGTATCGAATTGCACAACGCAACAAAATGGATGCATTATGGTTGTTCTTGGTTGTTATATCCTGCTACCATGTTGTGTTGTAAGACTGTGATGGGATGATATTATGCCCCCTATCATTTACTTTCTTGTTCTGTTTATTTCTATTTATTTGTTTCTCTATCTCGTTATAGCTTTTGTGCTTATTACTCGTATATGCTAATAGTGAGTGTCTTGTCAGACCCTCGCCACTACTTCGTCGAGGTTAAACTCGATAATACAGAGTACATAAGGTGTTTATAATCATACTACACTTCTGCACTTCTTGTGCAGATCCCGGTGTTGGTCCTAGTGGTATTCAGAGGTGATTGCTTGGACCTTCTTCTTCCAGGAGACATGAGATAGTGCTTCTTGGCAATCGCAGACCCTCGAGTCCCATTTTTATTTTTTCGATTGTTTATTTTGTATCAGATAGTTCTATATTTCATTTAAGATTATATATGTAGTGTTCTAGTTGATCATGTACTTTTGACACCAGGTTGTGGGAATAGTCTTAGACAATGATAGTTATGGAATTATTACACATTTCATGATATTTCACTTTTATTTTTCATTATTGTATTTTAAAATTGGTGAACTTCTTTAATCATTTAGCTAATATTGGCTTGCCTAGCAAGCGAATGTTAGGCACCATCACGACCCCATGATTGGAATTTTTGGTCGTGACACCAGGCACTAGGCGCCAGACCAGGCGTTTCCTAGCTCCAAGAGAGAATTTCATGACTGGCCTAGCTTCGTGAGGTCCCATGCGCGCTCTAGACCTGGCCTTGCGAGGTCAGGCGCCCAATGTGCCCCCGGCGAGCATCTCATATTCCTAGATTTTATGTTTAAAAATAATATTTTGATTATTGTCTCACTAACCAATCCCAAATTCTCAATGCCACTTTTTATTATCCTATATGGTTGTAGGGGCATCCACACGCAATTCCCGAGAAACAAATCTTGAAAACACGGCTATCTCAAAGCTTGCATTGCCATTACAAATGCAACATCCTGCATTTCATATGCGATATCATCACCAGCTATCGGTGCCCAAATGAAGTCATGATCTCAACATCGCGAACAAATGAATAGAAAGACTTAAGTATTTAGGATTCAAGCAAGACCAATGTTGCATGTTTCAGAGAGAAAGAAAGGGACGTTTCCTAAATGTACTATAGCATCCCAATTATATATGTGGTCGACAACACACTGATAAAAAATATTCTACTAGGAACTTGCTCATGACATCATGAGACCCTTAATACGTATGGCTTTGATACCAATGTTTCATGATCCAAAACCACTATAGGTCGTGATGGCGCCTAACATGCTTTCTAGTCTAGACAACACGTAAAAACAAATAAACTAAATAGATGTAAAGCTATCTAGCAGATATAGGATATAAAATAAAATAGATATAATTTTAAATACTTATACATACTAACAAATCCCCAAGACTAGTGTCACGATTCAATAACAAACTAAGAATAAATATAAGACACAATCATAAAATAAAGTTGTATGCGGGTGAAATCGGGGCTAACGCACACCCCATTTTCCCGATGGATCAAATGAAGTAAGAGTACGAATGTATAAGATCGAGATAAAAGCTGGGAGATCTTTGTATCGAGGCCCGAATAGAGTACTCGCCATCGGACTTGATAAAATGACGCACCCCAGACTCGGGGCGAGTTATGAGACTTCGGGAAGCGCAATGAACAACTGTAGGCGAGAGATAAAGGGCCGTGATATTCGGAACCAACCAGATATCATGGTGCGGATCTCGCTCGATGGAGGTTACAAATAAATTAATCGGAGAAGAGGATTTTTTACCTTTTTTAGACTTATACTAGAGGTGAAACTCTCCTACTATATAAAGGGAAAGATTTTTCTTTGATAGGACACATTGTAACACGCAAACCAAGGAAATACAAATAAATTTTTCTCTTTCTAGCTATTGCAAAGTCCTTATTTTATTATTGTTCTTCATACGCAATTGGCTTCGAACCGAGGGTCCGATTGAGAGCAAAACCATTGTTCAGCCTAATACGAGTCAGGACGTAACATAAAAATTGGTTTGATTATTAATTTTATCTTTAACTCGTTTATCTAACATTCTTTATCATTTGTGTTGAATCAATCCGCATATCCTTAAAACAGCGTACAAATTTAATTGTTATCCGTTTTAAAGGTAAACAATTTGGCGCCCACCGTAGGACTAAGGATAATAGTGGTGATTTGATATGAATCTTCATAACACACTCTATTTTACGCTTGTTATTTAAAGTCCTAATTTCAGGACAGTTTAAAAAAAAGACAAATTCCCATTCCGCCCACTTGAATGTTGACATTGAGTTTGGACATCATGGAGAAAACAACAATCTGGTGCCTAGCAACAAGGTGCATCCTGCTGATTCGAACAGAGTCCCATTTGCCGATCTGGTTGATGCTAACTCAAAGGTGGACATCAACATCAACCTGCCAAATGATCCTGAAAACAGCATTCGCAGAGGACCTTGACCAATATCGCAAGAAGAGCCCGAAGGCGAAGGTGATGGAGTTAGCCTACAGTTAATTTCGAAATGTTGCAGGCTCAATAGGCGTCAAAATCAAAGCCACACCCCCAAAAAAATTTAGTCGGAACCATCCCGGGAGAACAACAAAACAAATGAGCAGATCACCAAGAGATCGGGTGAAGCTGAGTCCAGGTTCAGTCCTCAAAGTAATGAAAATGCTTGAAACAATAACGAAGCGCGTGGAATCAGGTGAAAAGAAAATTGAGGCCAATGACAAAAAGGTAGAAACATACAATTCCAGGGTCGGCCAAATCCCGGGAGTAGGGATGGAAATTGGGCCGGGGCAGGGCAAAATATGATTTTTGAAAAATTTCAATGGGGCAGGGCAGGCCAAGATTTAGGTTAGTATTTGATGAAGCATCTGATGGCATAAACCTCACTTCTGGATCAGTCATTGAGATTTCTAGGCTTCCGGATATGTTCTTCAGACAAAAGGTAAAACTCTGATGTTTGGACAACAAAATGATATTTTGAAGAGAATATTTTCAGGAAAAATGTATTTTGAAAAAAATATACATTAAGATCAACTGTAATAGAAAATTGGAGAGTATTTTATGAGAAGATTACTAAATATCATGTCTAAGTTACAAGGAAAATGACTTTCGCAAATAAGTGAAAAGGGTCTTTTTTTTTATCTCTTGATATAATTTTTCTTGAAAAAAAATAAATTTTGGTAACGAAACATCAGAAAATAATTTCTTTAGGGGAAACCGTTTATGAAATTTTTTTGTGACACCCCTAGTCAGGGGCGGAGCTAGATTGTCAACTGCAGATTCGGTTGAATCCAATAGTCAGGGGTGGAGCTAGAGTGTCGACTGCAGATTCGGTTGAATCCAATAGTTTCGGTTCAAACTCCGACTCCGACTCCGCCTTGGCTCCAATTTCTCATCATGAATTTCGTGCTATCTAGTACTCAAGCCTATTAACTTTATTAACCTTAAATAAATACAGTGATGGGTCAAATGCTGACAGTTGTATAAGAACATTAACCTACCATTTTGATTAATCATTGTACACCATAGTGTAAGCGGAATTTGGTCTTTGATAAATTAGATAACATTGATAAAGATTATATTGTATTCAATCAATATTCATACAAAACGTTTATTGACATGTCAAGATTAAATATTTTAATAGAAAATTGAAAAGGTAAAAGAAATTAAAAGCATACTGGAAAATAAAATATAAAGAGAAAAAAAATAAAAAGGAGTCTAAATGGGGCAGGGCAGGGCGGGGCGGGACATGGTAAAATTTTGACAAAAGGCTAAATGGGGCAGAGCAGGGCGGGTCAAAATTTTAGCGGGTCAAGGCTTGGCCTGCCCCGCCTCATTTACATTCCTACCCTGGAGCACCCCCAATATTGAAGGGGCCAGATTCTAAGAAGTTTATCTAAAAGCTTTTTCCTGTGAGTGTGGCACTGAAGTCGATCCCTAAGAGCTTTCGTATCCCGACATTCCAAAATATAACAGAACCACAGACCCGAATGAGCATGTGACCTCATATACATGCGCAATCAAAGGGAAAAACTTGGATGATGATGAAATCGAGTCGGTGTTACTAAAGAAGTTCGGGGAAGCATTGTCCAAATGAGCAATGATATGGTATCACAACTTACCCCTAAATTCAATTGACTCATTTTCTATGCTTGCAGATTGTTTCGTGAAGGCTCATGTCAGGGACATCAAAGTTGAGACCAGAAAATCAAACATTTTCAAGGTTAAACAAAGAGAGAACGAGAAGCTCAGGGAATTCGTATCGAGGATCCAGATGGAATGGATGGACCTGCCTCCGGTTGCAGATGATTGGGTCGTTTAGGCGTTTACCCAAGGACATAACCCCCGAAGCTCCTTGGCTTCACAACACCTAAAACAAAATTTGGTGGAGTCCCCAGCGATAATTTGGTCCGACGCCCACAACAGGTACCAGTCAAAGATTAGAGTCAAGGACGATAAAATCAGAGCCCCTTCTGGATCTGTTTACCTCATAGGGGCTTGCAAAAGGTCTAAGAAAGTCGTCGATCATGAGCCAAAACCGGTCTAGCATCGATACCAACCATACAATGTTGATCGAAGGGGAAATGGGTCCAGGCGTCAGCCCAAAAAGAATGAAAACAGAGGCGATCGAGGGCCTAGTAGCCAAGGACTGGTGAGAAAAAATTGTTTTGACAGGCCGCTTGGGGGGGTAGAGAAGCACCAAGATTGTCACAATACAACTTCAATGTTGATGCAGCTAGCATCATGTCAACCATTGGGCGCATCAAGGAAACCAAGTGGCCACGACCATTGGAGTCCGACCCTACCCAAAGAGATCCTAACTTTATGTGTAAGTATCATGGCACTCATGGCCACAGGATCGAGGATTGCCGACATTTGAGAGAAGAAGTTGCTCAGTTTTTCAATAACAGGCATCTCCGAGAATTTCTAAGCGATCGAGCCAAAAACCACTTCAGGAACAGGGACGCCAATAGACAGGACGAACAAAAGGAACCTCAGCACGTCATCAATATGATCATTGGAGGGGCCGATATCCCCTAAGGGCCAATGATAAAGCGCACTAAGGTGTCTATCACAAGGGAAAATTGTGCTCGAGATTATGTTCTGAAGGGAACCATTTTGTTCAGTGACGAGGATGCATAGGGAATCGTGTAACCATACAATGATGTGCTGGTAATATTCGTACATATCAATAAATCTCGAGTTAAACATGTATTTATCAATCAAGGTAGCTCATCTAACATCATCAAATCGAAGGTTGTAGAGCAGTTGGGGTTACAAGACCAAATAGTGCCGACGGTCCGGGTGTTGAAAGGATTTAACATGGAATATGAAACCACTAAAGGGGAGATAACCCTGTCAGTGAACACCACCGGGACAATCCAAAAGACAACATTCTACGTGATCGAAGGGGACATGAGGTACAATGCCCTATTAGGAAGGTCGTGGGTCCACAACATGAGGGCGGTACTCTCAACCTTACACCTTGCGCTGAAGTTCCCTACATCAGGGGGAGTCAAGATGGTCTATGGAGAGCAGTCGGCCATAAAGTAAATGTTCACAGTCGACGAGGTAATCCCAGTGCTTGCGGTTTAGACATCAAGGAACAAGGAGCTGACCAGAAAGAAAGAAATTTAATAGCAATCATCGATGTTGGTCCCGACCGAACCGAAGGAGTGAAGAGTAGACGAGGAATATGATTATGGTGTTCCGAGATCGTTCATAGTTCCTGATGATACCGATGCCACAAACTTGACGATCGAGGAGTTAGAGAAAGTCATAAGGATCAAACACCTAGCAGATTGAAAGGTATTCCAGGGCACGGTTTTAACTCCCTAGCTCAGGAAAAAACTCATTAAATTTCTTAAAGCTAGCATAGAATGTTTTGCCTGGTCCCATCTTGACATGACAGGGATCCCTGATGCGTGGCTAGAATCCATAGTTTTAAGCATTATGTACCTTACATTTTATGTGCTTTTGTGATAAAACAAAATACACGTCATATGTGCATAATGGAGTCTATTTCATGTGTAGGTGAATTGGAGATGGAATCCGAGCTAAATGGATGCTAAACGTCAAAAATACGCTCAAGAGTCGAAAAGGAGTGACCCGGGCCATAGCCGGGCGTTTTGGCCCTAAAGCCTGACATGACCAGGCGTTAGCTGCGCGTTAGAGCCCAAATGCCAGGCTTGCCCAGGCTATAACTGGCCGCTTGGGGCTTAACGCCTAGGGTCCCTGGTCCGGTCAATTCCGAGTTTTGAAGGTTTTAAGTGTTTCCCGGTTTGAATAGAAGTCTCCTACACGTTTAGGGTTTATCCCAAACATATAAATAGACTCAAAAACATAACTTGGAGGGGAGGATGCCATTTTTGGAGAGAAGATACACATAGTATCATTGAGGAAGCAAAGGATTATCAGTTTTCTTTATCTTATTCTAGTATTTTCCATTTATGCAATTGTTTGATTCTAGCATGAGTGGCTAAACACCCATTGTTCTGGGGTTGTGGTCTAGCCATGAATATTGTAATTTGACATTAACTTAAACTTGATTATAGTTCACTCAATATATGGTTGTTTCTTCAATTCTGCGTTTAATTGCTTAATTGTTTGGCCAGCAATTTGGTTCTATATACTATCTATGTTATGCTTGGGAAA